>JANIHZ010000009.1:24645725-24660118 GCA_027478365.1 Erythroxylum rufum | reverse complement strand
CGTTGTGGTTTGCTTCTTCTGTAAAGACACAAGATCCTGGGTTCAGGGAAGGTCCCGGAACAATTTTTGTTGTTATTTCACACCGCTTGCATGTGATGCATGCACCGGGATTTCCCATATGGGGATAGGATCCCTAACACTAGCCTTCACAAGGCGTTAGCAACCGATGCAACCCATTTGAAGACGACTTTAGGAGGTGGTGCTTGGCGCGACCGAGTTGGCGTCCAACATACTCGAGGTAAGCTTAACTATTACCCGAATATGATGTAAGATGGTGTAGTCTCTCCTCCGGTCGAGTTGCTTTGCGCTGGTGCAAGAGCATGGTCAACTGCTTTAGTGGGGTTTTCTGGTCTAAACGTTTGGCATTTTCGGTTGTTAATGCGTGGGCTAAGTAAGAAAGGTTTTGAGAAAGCCATGGTTATGGAGGATGGTCTGATTCTGTTTAAGTTTTCACAGCAATCGAATATTAGTGAGATTCTTAAGCTGGCATGGCACATAGGAGATCAACCTCTGTTCTTGCGTCAGTGGAAACCAGGGATGGGTTTGGACAGGGGCTCTGTTGAGGTCATAACGCTCTGGGTTCAGTTCCATTGGCTTCCAATGGAATATTGGACGATGGAGGGACTGAGCCATCTGGCCAGTGGAATAGGTAAACCAGTTTGCATGGACTCTTAGACGGCAACAATGGACAGAATTGGGTATGCTAAGATCTATATAGAAGTGTTGAAGGAAGTAGTTCTACTTGATACGTTGACTATTAGGCGTTTAGATGAAACAGGGGAGCTGGTCAGTGATAGTATATATATCACGTGCACATATCCATGGAAGCCTAGTGCAGTAGTAAAACAATGGGTTACGACGGGGCGTTAGCTTCAGTCAGGTGGGCATGAGGATCTAGTTCAGGAAACAATTAAGGAAAAGGAGCAGGAAAGGCAGACTGAACTGGGGCAGGATAGACAGGAAAATGGATCTGCGGATGGGCTACAGGAGGCCCCCGGGGAGGTAGGTCTTGGGTTGAACAGTGAAGCTTCAAGAGGTAGTCATATGGAGGGGTGTTGTCCTCAGGATAAAAGTTTGCAACTGGTTGCAGCTATAGTGGAACATACTGTGGGGGCAAAAATGATTAGTGTAGGGATTGGTCAACAGGGTGTGCAAGTAGAGATAACAAGCCCTACAACTCTCAAACTAGACGTTGTTCTACCAACTGAAGCGACACCAGTTAATCCAGCAGCAATGCTGGCCAAACCAATGCAATTGGGAGGGAAGAACACGGCAGCTGCAGATCATAGCGCCAGTGATGAGCAAGCAATTGGTTTAATCATTGAAGAAGGGGAGATCACTCAGAACCTGATTAGTCAGACTAAAAGGCTGATGAGCAAGAAGAAAGGTAAAAAGAAAAAGCACAAAGGGGTGATTTCCCCTAAGTGCCTATTCTAATGATGTCAATCTTAGTGTGGAACACGAGGGGGCTCAATGATCTCCTCAAAAAGCTGATGGTAAAGCAGCTTGTTGCCAACTCAAACCCTGTTTTGGTAGGATTGTTTGAAACAAAAATAAAAGCCTTGGTTGATAGGAAGAGTTTAACTTTTTTGGGGACCCAATGGAGTCTTATCTCCAATCATGCACACCACTACAATGGCATAATCCTTTGCTGGTATAATACTGACAAAATTGAAGTCCATGTGATCAAGATGGGAGACCAGTTTATGCACTTGCACTGTAGGGAACTCGGAAAGGACCTATTTACGGTTACTTTAATTTATGCTTCAAATTTTGCATTTCAACGAACTAAACTGTGGAAGGTGCTGATGGAGTTCCATGCTGGGCTGGGGGGATCGTGGGTGGTAGCTGGAGATTTTAACTGCTGCCACAATCCTTCTGAAGTTGAGGGTGGAGTGAGATTTCATGGAGGAGTGGGCGGAGAGTTACAATAATTATTTTGTAATATGGACTTAGTTGATCTTAGAGGGAGTGGCAGATGGTTTACATGAGAGAACAAACAAAAAGGCCACATTTATATTCGGAAGAAGCTTGATCAAGCGTTGGTTAATCAGCAATGGCTCATTTCTTTCCCATTTGATTCAGTGGTGTTCGGTGACCCAGTTTTTTTTTCTGACCACACGCCCATTACCATACAGCACCAGTGTGCTAGTAATAGACTTAGAACACCTTTTTGGTTTTTCAATGGTTTACTCCGAGCCGAGGGTTTTATGGTCATGATCGCGTAGATTTGGAGGATGGAGATTTAGGGCTATAAAGGGTTTTAATTGATGCAGAAACTGAAGCTTGCTAAACGAGCGATCAAAGTATTTAGTAAGCAGCGAACTTGTAGCCTCCAGGAGTTTAGCACGCACTTGGCCGATGTACAATAGCAGTGTTCTAGGGAGCCCCTAAATGAGAGACTACGAGCACTTGAGACTGATGCCATGCACAAATACCAAGAGGCATTGAAGCTGAATGACTCCATTGTTAGACAAAAAGCAAGACAAAACTTGCCGAAGGAGGGAGACAGAAACACCAAGTTTTTTCATGCAGCTATCCTTGCATGACGCAACACTAACACTATCTTTGAACTATTGGATTCAGAGGGAAATATGAGGCGAGGTCAAACAGCAGTGTCGGATCATGTTCGGGATTTTTTTGTTCAACTTATGGGCTGCAATGAAGAATCGAGCAGGGATGGTTTTGGGGTTAGAAATGTGATGGACATTACTCCTAGTCAAGAAAGAATGGACTTGTTAAACGCTCCTTTCACCGCCATGCAAGTGAAGGAGGCCTTGTTTCGCCTGAATAGCTCCAAAGCTCCTGGTCCTGATGGATATTCGGCTGGGTTTTTCCAACATACGTGGCACATTACAAGCCAGCTGGTAACGGAGGCGGTACTTGAGTTCTTCTCATATGAGAAACTCCTGTAGGAGATTAATCATACCTACATATCCTTAATCCCTAAGAAGGAAAGACCTGATCAGATTACGAATTATAGGCCGATGTCGTGTTGCAATACAGTGTACAAAATTATAGCTTCTCTTTTAGTGGAGCATCTAAAGGGGGTATTGGCGAAGGTAGTTAGCAACGCTCAAGGGGTCTTTTTCCCGTCGAGGAGTATAGGAGATAATATACTGTTGCTACAAGAACTAATGGGGGAGTATCATACTGGTAAAAGGGTTAACAGCTGCACCCTAAAAATTGATCTTATAAAGTCTTCGATACAATTGGATGGGAATATTTGAAGGAATGCATGCAGGGAATTGGATTACCTCCCAGGTTTTTTCATTGGATATCTCAGTGCATACAAACGACCTCTCTGAGTGTCCTAATTAATGGAATTCCAACGAAGCCATTCAAGCCTCAAAGGGGGATAAGGCAAGGGGATCCCCTTTCCCCTTACTTATTCACTCTAGCGATGGAGGGCTTATCAAGGTTACTAACCAAAATGGTGCAATGTAATGGGCTATTCCAGTACCACTATAAATGCTAAGACTTGAACCTGTCTCATTGAATGTATGCAGATGATGTGATACTTCTGTGCAAGGTTGAGCTGCAAGTGTTGGTGATGATGATGAACTTGATGACCACGTTTTCTCGCTAGTTCGGTATGAAAATGAACATTCAGAAAAGTGGCATCTATATGTCCTCAGATGTGAGCGATCGGGAAGGGCTTAGCAATCTGGTAGGGATATCTCTCCAAAGCACACCGCTCAAGTATTTGGGAGTACCAATCACCTCAAGTATGCCATGATTTTCTGACTTCATGCCTTTGCTGGAAAAACTTAAAAAGTAGAATCAATGCATGGTAGTATCGTTTTCTCTCCTTTGCAGCCAGAGTTAGCCTTATTATCTCTGTGTTGAATAGCATGAATGTGCACTGGGTAGCTCATGTCGTTATTCCGAAGAAAGTGATAAAAGAAATGGAGAGGGTTTTAAAAGCTTTCTTATGAACTGGTAAACATGAAAAGTGTAAGGGAGCGAAAGTTAAATGGAGTAAGATTGTCATTCCAAAGGAACATGGAGGTTTGGGCATAATTTCGTTTTTATTTGATGCAGAGAAGTATGCTTATGAAGAGAATTTGGCGTTTATTTGTAGATAAAGAGGTGATGTGGGTCAAATGGGTGCAGGCATACCTCCTTAACAAGCAAAGTTTTGGCATCTTCAACTGAGGTATGAATACTCTTGGATCTTTAAAAGTCTGTTGCAGTTAAGGGAATTAATTTATCCGTCGATTAGGAGTAGAATTAGGAGTGGAGAGGAGACAAATTTCTGGTTTGATAATTGGCATGAGAGGAGTCCTCTCTGGTTGAGAAATGAATTAATTGGGATCCGGAATTGAATTCCTAAGGAAGCCGCACTTGCATGGGGTGTACGATAAGGAGATCGCCTATTTAGGTGCAGTTTCGGACATATTGTAGCTAGCTATATGAATGGCATCATTCTGAATAATACACCTGACCAGTTGATTTGGACAGCAACCTATGATGGCATTTTCGCTACCTCTTCAGCACGCGACATTGGGAGAGAATCGAGGGAAGAGGTACCATGGGCTGAACTAGTTTGGAAACTGGTATTATGCCCTAAATCTGCTTTTTTCTTGTGGCTAACTATTAAAAATCAATTGAGAACAAAGGACAGGTGGTTTGGTACATTTGGCCCCATATGTGTGTTGTGTAAGCTAGTAAATGAAAGTAGAAACCATTTGTTTTTTGAATTTGAGTATACCAAAGTGGTGTGGAGTCGAATTTTGCATATGATAGGCACTCTAAATTCTACATATGAATGGAAGGAGGTGTTGGAAGAAGTTATTCTTAAAACCAAGCAAGGGAGGCTGGACTGTCTCATTATTAAGACCTCGTTCCAGATGGTACTTTACCAACTATGGAGAGTGAGGAATCGACGGCTCTACAAGCAATTTGAACGAAACAAATATGAGCTTGCGAACTACATAGTTAACTTAATAAGGGAGATCATCACTATGAATGGGAAGCAGGACTCTATTCGGCTGGCAACGAGGAGGGGTTGGCTTTTGTAGTTGATGTTTGTGGCTTGGATAGCGTGAGTTAGTAGGAACGTAGGGGCTGTTATTTTCCCCTTTTCTATCCGTTTTGTAGTTAGATGTTTGTGGTTTGGATAGCCTGAGTTAGTGGGAACGTAAGGGCTGTTCTTTTCCCCTTTTCTATTCGTTTGTAGGATTGTAATATAATGTAAATTGTAGACTTTGCCGTTTTGATAATATAATTTCTTAAAATTAAAAAATAAGGTTGATCTAGAAAGATTTTGGACTAGACATGGTCCATAAACTTTTACATTAACCTAAACCCATCAAAATTTGGGCCAAATCCACCGTGACAGAACCTAAGATTTAATCGTTAATTCATCTGTTCTTGAGGTGCCCATTTGCAAAGGGAAAACCATGAATATGAATGTAAGTAAAAATAAAATTTGATGTTTTTTTTTCTCTCTCTTTTGATATCTCAATATGTGAAAAGGTTATAGTCGCAGTTTTAAAAAACTCACCATCTTACAAATTTTGTTAGCTGAGAACAAGGATGGGTGTTAACATCTTCACAAACTATTTTCCTACCGAAGAGGATAAAGTCCACTTAAACCCTTCAAACTCACTTAACAATGTCACAGAAATAGCACAGATGTGGCGTTTCTACCAACTTTCACAACATATAAGTTTGCATGGACCACCATCACTTGCTACATTACATAATAATCAGAGACTTGGAATCAAATAACTAGTAAACAGAAATATGACAGACATCTTCAGTTAATGAATTAGGCGTAAAGAAGAAAGTTTAAAACGGGGTACCGATTTCACTCCTTGTTTCAGTAGGGCTATACAATGCAGACCTGTTCCTTGGTCTATTCTCCTCCAGCTGCTTGACGACTTCGTCCATGGTGGGTCGAACTGCAGCTGCTGGAGCACAACATCCCATTCCAAGCTTCAATGCCTGGACCAACCCTTCTTCCATTGGACTCCTGATTCCCTTCAAAACCTCCACATCAAATACTTCCATTGTGGTTTCTTCCAAAACTGCCACTTTCACCATTGACGGCAAGTCAACAAAATCCCCACTCCTCCCATTTTTACCAGGTCTCTTGCCTATCAAAATCTCCAGCAGAAGTATTCCAAATGCATAAACATCTGTCCTGGAATTGCATTTCTTCATTCTTTGGAGTTCCGGTGCTTTGTAGCCATCAGTTTTTGCAAGTGCAACTATTTCATCGGCAACAGCTGGAACCATTAGCTTGTCAAGTCCATACTCTGTAAGCCTTGCAACAAAAAATTCATCCACAAGTACATTTTTAGATCTCACATTCCCATGGGTAATGGGTGTCTCCAGGCCATTATGAAGGTACGCCAGTCCCCTGGCTATACCCAATGCAATCTTGTGTCTCCTGGCCCAATTCAAAGCTGGTTTTCCTCTACTTTCTGAAATTAACCAGGTGAACAGATAAGACTAAATGCATCTACTTTCAGTTTCATGGATTAACAAAGAGAAATGTCTGTAGCAAAACCCCGATCATGCATAACCAGCTGCAATGACATGGAAATGTTCTTGTGCATGCATTCTGTAGTCAATGGACACATACCAAAATATGTAGTCACAATGGGATGCGAAAGAAAAAGATGGGTAAAATTGCAGAAATTTGCTGGTAATACCAAAATTCACCATATGGCACGACGTTTTCAACTACTCAAACAGGTTAAAACAAATGACAGAGGCATTTAGGCTAGATTCAGATTTCTTTCTCTTAGAGTTGGTGAAATCCACAGCTAATAATACTAATAAGTTGTATAACTAGGCCTAACAATATATAATAAAGAATTTAATATAACGTAAGCTAATTATATACTAAACACGCAAGGCCACGTTGTTTCAAGTATCATATACTAATAATTCAATTGAAAAGATCATGTGCAGGGGCAATTAAATATGGTTTAGTATGTTTAACATTTATTAGAGATTTGGTATTGAATATGGGAGCCTCACTTCTTACTGTACAATGATAGGGTTGAATGAACAGAAATTCTTGTAAGAGGAGGAGGGCAGCTAGTATTCCAGCAATCTATGGATGGTGCGCATGTAAATGAACTGTAGAGAAAAAAGGTTAAGCGTACCATGTAAAAGATCATGGAGCGATCTGTTTGGAAGATAGTCATAGATAAGTAGCTTCTCGCCTCTCTTGCCCTGATAAAAAGCTCTCAATGGTATTAAATTCTCATGCCGAATCTTCCCCAGTTGTTTTATTACTGGTAAACACGAAGTCCTGTCCTTGCAGCTACCTTCTCTCAACAACCTCAAAGCAATTGTTCCCCCATCAGCTAGCTTTGCCTTGTAAACTGTCCCATAACTAGTCTTCTCCATGACTTGTCCTGTTGCATTCAATACATCCTCTAAAGTTAAATGCTCACCACCTTGAAACAATATTAATTTTCCTTCCCCACCGTCCTTAACATCATTATTTTCATCCTCTTCTCCTGTTTCTATATCATCTTCACTCTCTCTGCTCTTTTTCTTTTTGTTTTGTACGTAACCGATCAACAACGAAGCCAAAACTACCGCTCCAGTCATTAATCCGATTACAACACCAGCAATTGCACCAGAGCTCAGTCTAGAACTACCACCACAAGTTCTCAAAGGCAGCCCACAAAGCGTAGGATTGTTCCCTTCAAAAACCTCCATGCCAAACTTTGATCCACCAAAAGCAGGTAACACCCCGCTAAAATTGTTGTGTGAAAGGTTCAACTTTTCAAGGTTTAACCGAGCTAAACTCTGTGGAATTGAGCCAGAGAATAAGTTATTTGAAAGGTCAAGCTCTTGTAGCCCTTGAAAACGTGTTAGAAAATCAGGGAAATTACCCGCGAACTTGTTGCTACCCAAATCAAGAAATTGCAGCTTCTTGCAAGTAGAGTTGGGCAATGCAGGTTCCGGTATGGACCCTGACAGTGAATTCCCATGAAGCCCAAGTCTAACTAATTTATCACACAAATTCCATATAGATGGAGCTAGAACCCCATTGAACAGATTATCCCCCAAGTCAATATCAGAAAGTGAGGAGCTGTAACCGAGCTCAAGAGGGATGGTTCCACTCAATGAGTTGATGTTCAGATACAAACTTTTTATCACAGAGAACTCACCAAGCTCTCTAGGAAGCGAACCAGTAAGATTCGCAGATGGGAGCTGAAGAGAAAAAAGGTGCAGAGATGGATCTTTGAAGAGTGACATATTAGTCCACTCTGGAGCCCCAACATCACTGCAAGAGAGAGGAGAGCCATTGGAGAAGACCCATTGGAGTCCTCTCCATTGACACAAAGGCACAGAGGAGTTCCATGAAGAGAGTAAGAGGTTTTCATTGTTACCTTGCAATGAAGTTTTGACCTTTCCCAAGAGAAGCTCAACATCTGTTGAAGAAGACTCGGTTGCCCTTGTGGAGAAGGTGACAGAGATAAAAGTGCAGAGAATGCAAAGAAAGTAAAGTTTGAATTCCGCCATTAACGAAGCAAAGGTCGTACGCACAGAAGGAGAGGAAAGGTAGTGTAGGTTTTGTGAAGCTGTAAACTGGGTCTTCTCTTTTTTGGGAAAGCTGACACAGTGTTGACTATGAGTGTGGGCTTTGTCTACTATTTCAACGGTTATGATTGACTATTCATTTGATTATATGCATTTGACCACTTCTCACTCTACTCTACACATTCATCATGCACCGTTCGTTTCTAGGTATTGTGACAGATGATTAGAGAATGTACACACAGGTGAAGTTGTGCACGTTAAGCAGAAGTAAATGTAATGTTGTTTAGGACAAGTGTGTGTTGGTATATATTAATAATTATCGGCACACTATTCGTTGCAGTGCTGGTGGGGGTTTCCCAATTTTCATGTTTTGCGCAAAGGTAAGGTCCATATGCATCCTCCCTGCTCCTTCACTCAAAACCGTACACGTCTCAGCGATCATTGATCATCAACACCGTCTGGATGATGGCGCGCAGGAGCTGGTGGATGAGCTCGGGCAATAATGGTGCTGAGATTCAATAGGGGAAGGTGGGACCCACATGACTTTGGGTCAAGGGAAGGAAAAGGAAAAGGAAAAGCAAAAGGTGAATCTATGTCCAGTTGTCCACAGGCGCAGACGTGAAAGTGGGGACATAAATAAAAGGTTACATGTTCAAAAGTCTTGTGAATTATTCTTTTAAAGCTTTAGACAACATGTTTGAAAAGAATTATCGATATCAGATCAGATCAGATCATATCATATCATATCATCATACTAAGAAAGAGAGATTTTTTTCTTCCCAATTACAAGAGCTCATTCCTCTATTAAGTAGTTAAAGGGAGAGAAAAGAACTAGTCTCAAGAGGTTTTGACTAGCTAACACATCAAAGCAATTGATTGAGCTAATGCCATATAATCTGGGAATGGTTTCTGTGAAATGGGACCTCCAGGAGAAAAGCCTATGCAAAGGAGAATAGCTTTATTACTGAAAATAACCCATGAAATGAAAGAAGGTGAAATGCTTAGGCGGGTTGTTACATCATCATTAAGCTTTTGGTAGGGTAGCACTAGGAATGGCGTTTCGTGTTTGTTTGCATAACACTGTTCAAGCTCACGCCAATTCATGGAATCATATTGGCCGGAATTCTTATGATTTTCACCAACTTCACCTTTCTCTGATTAGCTAGCTGTTAAAGATTGAGATTAATTTACAATATCTTCCATCATAATTCGACAAATAAAAAAGACTGAACCACCTGACCTGAATGCGTAATCATGCGTCTTCCTGTTCGATTTTGATAGCGAAAGCTAGCAAAACCCTTCTCAAGCTGTGGCTGTACTTCTGTTCTTTTACTTTTGCTCAGCCTGGCGGAAACATATAATTATGAATCCAGGGAAAAAGTTGTTAAATTCTTTTCTTGGATAATTTGCTTAACTTCCGTACTATGGTTGTCGTCTGCCATGACTATGTTTTGTTTCCAGGCAAGGCAAATGTTATGTCACGTAGTGATGGCAGGAGTAGTCACTTCACGTAGTATGCAGTAGAGTAAACAGACCTAACAAGTCACAACAGATTGTTTTTTAATTCCATTTGATCGAAATACTGTACATATGTCTGTACTTTGAAAGTTCATATTGTACAATGAATTTAAGCTGATCCCAATCTTATACTCCTTTTGGTCCAACCATGGTTTTTTTTTCCTTAGAAGGCTCAAACGCAACTGAATCTGTTGGAAAGTAATCTTCGTTTATATATGATTTAGTGTTCTTTGTGAAACATGTACAACTGAATCTGTTAGAAAGTAATCTTCGTTTATATAGGTCTTTGATGAGACACCACTCGTTCCTTCACAAAAAGATAAGAGAATGAGGGACAAAGGAAGCGCTTGTGGTCCCTTTCCGCCCATACAGCTTAGATATTGGCAATCTTCACAAATACGCAGGTTATTTTCTTGAGCAGCACTTGATTAATTAAGGTTTATTCTGTAGCCTGCAACCCTCAGTTTTTCGGACGAAATTTCTTGCGACATTGCGCGAGTCACTTTTAACTCTAGGACGGGAGCTTCTACGAGGAATTCATGAATCATACCCATCAAGCTCAATCCAACTGGCAAAACACCAAGCAAAGCCTTGTATGACGTCATCCCATAGGTTTTCGGATAAGTTGTTTCGGAATCCCAGCACCACCAAACAGATCAACCATACGGCCATAATGGTCTTCAAATCTTAGTTCTATACCTACAACGTTAACCATATGGACACTTTTCACCAAAGGATTGGGTTCGATCTACATCTGTTCAATTCGAAGTTAATAAGTTTACTCGGAGTTAACTAAGTTTCAGGTTTTTTATTTTTATTTTTTCCAATTTCAAGCTTTGAATTGGTTTAGACTCGAGTGCACATTCTACGACCTAATTCAATCTAAAATCTAATTATATGATAAGTGCGGAAGTTGACGGAGGAAGACGAAGACAAATATGACATAGTGCTGTAAATAAAACTCTAAGTGAAACGTAGTCGTGGAGTAGGGGAAGCTGATGGAGAACGATGTAGATAGATACGATGTACTATTGTAAATAACACATAATTGAAAACGTAGTCGTGTTAAACGAACACTTGTCTCATTGTAAGTGGTTGATTACCGACAGTTGTTTTAGCCATTATTATAGTCGCTATAGGAGGGAATGAGGATAACGAATAACGATAACGTCTCTCCGTAAAACTTTCTTTTGTCTACTTCTTCTACTTCTTTCTCTGCATTCACTCTCTTCATTTCATTGTTTCAATTCCCAAATTTCCCAAAATTACCTACATTAAAGTTATCGTATCAAATTGGTATCAGAGCGTGATTCGGTACCATAGCTGATGTTGCAATATGGTGGAAGGAATTTGAGGATAAGAGTGGAGAAATGTAGAGGAAGGATTGCGTAACTAGATGCAGGAGTTGGAGATAAGGCATGAAAGAAGCATGCAAGAACTGAAGGAATGAATTACTCAACTATTCCATAAAGATAACAACGAAAATGGAGTTCAGGGAAATGCTGATCAAAGGGTTCCTGAAACTATCAATGGAGATGGTTATTATAGGGGACATTACACCGTTCCCATAAGGTGCAGTACGATTGAGCTACCAGTGTTTAAAGGAGAAAATATACCATGAGTGTTTAAGTGTGAGCAATTCTTTGCGTTGGATCATACACCAACTAAGTTGAAGGTCAGGTTGGCTACTATGTATTTGGAAGGTGAGGCTCTAGTTTAGCATGAGTTGTATGTGAGGAACCACTTAACCAAGGAGCCTCCTAGCTGGAGTGAATACTTGTCGGTGTTGGAGTAGAGATTTGGAGAAGTAACTTTCAAAGATCCGATATGAGAGTTGAAGGAGTTGAAACAGAGGGGAACGGTGAAGCAGTACTGTGCCAAGTTTGACATGCTATCACAAAAATTGGTGATGTCGAAGCCTTATTTGATTAGTATGTTTTTGAAGGAGTTAAAGGTGGAGATTGAGTATCTGGTGAAGTTGTGGAATCTCAGAACTCTTCAACAAGCTTATGAATTGGTGCGGAAACATGAGATGGAAATTCACTGAATGTATCAAAGTCCCCAAGTCTATTGCCTACATTGGTGCAAGAAAATCCGAAGGGGGACAAAGAAGTGAAGTGGAGCAAAACTACTTCAACCAAGGAATTAGATGAGTATAGATGATATGTGCTTAATTGATTATAAATTTATTACATAACACTTAGTGATTAATGCTATGAAATGCTTAAAACACTCACTTTAATTCATATTTGATTTTAATTATAATTCGGAAGCGAAAAAGCTAAAGTGAGTTGAAAGCACAATATTTGAGCTATTTTCTTGAGATTCACACTCACTTGTCTTCATGAAATAAAAAGGAGAAGGACTAGAGCAAGAGGAGACAAGAAAATGCCAAAGGAATGAATAATTACAAAGTCATGCCATGAGATACATCTCACGGCCATGAAAAATAAGTAATGGTCGTGAGACACATTGTCATGGGCATGACACACCAGTCACGCCCATAACTTTCACACTTGATACTTGAAAACCTTACTTTTTAGTATAAAAAGAACATGTGACTGTAGAAACATTTATAAAAGGTTTGAGGAATCATTTTTGGAGTCGTGACGTCTCGGTTTTAAAGAAGAGAAGGGGTCAGCTTTATTCCTTTGGAGACTCAGGAGGGAAGAGGTTCCTGATGCCGGTTCAGAGGTGGCATCAACATTGAAGAACCTGGTTAAAAATTCTATCCATTGCGTTTGTTGTTCTTTCTCTTTTAGGGATTAATTGTTTTATCCTATGTTTATTGTTTGGGTATTGTGTAAGAATGATTGAATGCTCTATTTGATTGTTTTTATGTATGAACCCATTGTTAGAATTGAATGCAATACATAATCATTGTGTTTCTAATTCATTTGTGGCAAGTAATGGTTTTTAATTATTAGGGATAAATGACACGAGCTTGTGTGGTTGTTGCCTTAATTAATTTTTTTCTTAACTTATAATGCGATTGTCCAATTAAATATAGAGAACTTGTTCTAGGTTGTTTGATAGCAAGGTTTAATTAATGAGCTCTTCTTAATTAAATACGGCCTAAGGGAAAATTGAAGTTAATAGAGCTTATTGTTAACCTACGATTAATAGTTGCTAGGAGAAGTATAAGAATAACAACTCAATGAAGTATGTATAATTATGTGAAGGTCGAGATTGAATCGATGAACAGGTCCCTACCGTATTCATCACTTTTGAATGTTTTCTTTAATTTGTTTTTGTTAGTTTAGTTTAGTTTTATTTTCTTATTTGAAAACCAAAAAACCCTCTCCACCCCCCAACCTAAACACTTATTATTTTCATTTCAAAAGCTTTACACACACTCTCTGTGAGATCGACCTAGACTTATGAGTAGCTATAGTTTTAGGTCCAGTTGGTAGTGTTACGACGTGCTACGTTAATTTTAGCGCCATTACCGAGAAGTGTAGTGTTTTAGTTTTGTTCTTGATTTTAATTGATTTTTTGTACATATTTGTTTGTAAGTAATTTCTTTTCTCTTATTTCATCATTTTTTACTTTTTGTTTAGTGTTTGTGTTATAAAAAAAGAAAAAAAAAATTAATGAAAGGAAGTTTTTTTTTCCTATAACCTATATTCCCAATCTTATAACCAAGTTTGGACTAATTATATGAACTTTAGTTATAGATAGAATAACCAACAAAATGACTTCCATGATAGTTTGCAAGATCCACAACAATTCCTGTATAGACTAGAAGCTTCTTATTACAACTCAGGTCCATCTCTAGAAGAATTTGTAATACCTCACTCTCTTGAGAAACGTACCCGATATCCTGAGAGATATCCGAGTCCATACCTCGTAAGGGTGGAATACTAGCCCACTCAGTCAGTCGAAACTCAGTACAATTTTTTTAAAAGACAATACACACATTTTGCAGAAACCAACATTTTCGAAAATAAAGATACAACTAGTACACAACTCATCAGAATTTCACTAATCACTTGTGTTGGGACCTGATTTTGGAACCGGGCCCCAATTGAAAAAATGAAAAACGGAAACGAAAAGCGAAACAAAAGAACGGATCCTAAACCCAAAAGTGGGCCAAAAAAAAATGCGAAACACAAATTGGAATCAAAAAGCGTAAGGAAACCAAAAGAAATCGAATTCTTAATGAGCCATAGAAAATTGTAGGGCTCGGAAATTATAAAGCGGAAACAAATTAAAAAGTGGAATCTAAGGAACGGATTCACAAAATTTCGACATGTTGGGCCCCAACCCGGTTTGATTTACTTTGAGGCATGTTTCAAATTTTTTTGTTGTGTGGTCTTATTAGATCAATTCATTGGAGTTGAATTATGCTAAGGTTA
>JANIHZ010000009.1:24549197-24572387 GCA_027478365.1 Erythroxylum rufum | reverse complement strand
TTTGTACTAAGCTTCCGTCTGCTTTTTATTAACTTGGCTTCCGTCTGCTTTTCTGCTTTCTTCTTCAACTAGCTTATACTTCGTCTGCTTTTTTATTTTATCTTCTTTTTGTTTGTCATCAAAATATTCCAATACGTAAAGTCAATTTTGACTTAACAAAATGAACTTATACAAAAACCCAAGCAATCTTCCAAAATCCAAATGCAAAATTTATTAATAACAAAAGTAAGAGTTTTACAAAGATTTAATGGCATTTCAAGCTATAATACATCATTTGAGTTCAAGAACCAAAAATACAAAATACCCTTGAACCAATAAAACTTGAAATGCGACTAAAGCCTTGAATACCCAAAACTTTAACAAAAATATAAAAGTATGTCAATTCAGAGTGATGTCGTACTCTTGACCTACTCGATCTCTTGCTCATCACCAAAATAGGGGGAGGAGAATGGGGGTGAGCTATAAAGCTCATGGGTAACAGATTTATAATAAAGGAACAAGCAAAACTATTTTTAAAACTCATTGCCATTGTACATTTTCGAAACCATATGAATTTCACATGTAAATATCGTCATCTCAAATTATTGACTTTCAAACAATTCATGAGCAATTATGAATCATGTATGCATCAAACGTTTTAACAGATCATAAGCATGTAAACATATCAGAATGGCTTGGGTAAGTCCAAATTTATGACGCACTATACATTCCTATGTAATGGTCCTGTGTAGCCGTAAATTCTTGAGGGAGTCCTTAAGGAAGCTCTATGCCACTAGCAGGCAAGCAGAAGAAGCCTATACTTGGGTCAACGTGCATGTGACGGTTCTTGAGGGACTACCACAAACCCACGTAATACATATAGTTCAAAATCTTGAAATCTTGTTGCCCAACATGGCACATTTTTTTGAAAACTTGCTTTTCATAAACTTGATATCCTTGCAAAATGATTTTCGCAAACATAATTTCATAAACATGCATTCTTTTAAAGAGAAACCCTTTTTAAAGTCTTTTCATCAATCATCCATACAAATCATGTAGCAAACATATAATAATTTCACAATTCATTCAAAAAGCAAACAAAGGCAACATTGATGATGCAATTTAAAACACTAAGTCTTTCTTGATTTGAAGAAAACAATGAGTGACTTATTTACTCTATTATAAACATGTACCCACCTTGAGTTCCTTGCATATAAACTTTCTTAATTGTGTCCTTCCCCTTGCTCCTCTTACCTCACTTGCCTCACTTGATTTCCTTAAACAATAACCAAAATTCAATTCAATTTGGTGTAGAAATCGGAAAGTCATACTTTAAAATTTTGAACTACAACTTATGCTGAAAAAAAATTCTATGCTCAACTTCCATCCAAAATTGGAGATTCTTAAGGACTGAATTTGAACTCGATTCCTTCATACAACTTGTATCCCTAGGTCTCTAGTTTACAAAGAATAAAAAATCACTTCATTTAAACATATACAGAAAAAGTTATCCCCAAAATACTAAAGCATGTCAGTGATGGAAAACTGAAGCTCGCCGCGACGAGGAGCTGAAGCACGTCGCGACGTGAAAACTGGAGCACGTCGCGACAGGGGCAGAAGTACGTCGTGACGTACGACTCTAGAAACCTCTGAAAACCTGTTTTTCCAACATTCTTCATTCATATACTTCCCATCTTTCATATACAACCTATCTTAACCTTAATTCACCTCTTATACTTCATTTCTAAGCTCATGCCAACCCAAAATCATTAACAACACTTCAAAATCTATCTTTGATCATTAACCCTAAAAGAGAATACTTTTCTACTTCATTCATCAACATCTTCACACACATATTAAGCAATAATTGAGTTTCATCTAACCAAAACAAGATGGAATAAACTCATACTTACTTGCTTTAGCCTCAAAGTCTTCAAAATCTTCAAAAATCTCCAAACCTTAGCTTTCCTCTTCTTTTTCTCTTCACTCACGACACTCTCTTCTTTCCTTCTCAATTTCAAGACAACCACTTATTCTTCTTCTAACTTATACTCCTAATGATCATCAAATGTCTATTAAGCCCTTCCATGTAAGCCTCATACGTTTAATCCTTAAGTGATCTTCCCATTTTACCCTTATACAATTTTTACTTCTTCATTTTCACCTACACCATACTATACTCTAATCTTAAGCTTAATTTCTCCATTTAATACTTCTTATTCCATCAATCTAAGCAATGATCCTCCAACAACAAAAATAATAAATCAATCAGAACCTCAAAAATTTATTGAAATCATACTTATTCAATAAGAAAAGAAATTCGGGGGGCAACAATCACACTAAACTCGATTACTACCTGTAAGATTGTTGCATCGGCTCCTACCAACTACCAGATCCAATCCACTAAACATGCTCATGAACTCCTCCAACTTCTCAACATTCACTTCCTGTATATGAATCATGTCGACCAATGCAACTTCCGACGGAACATTCTTTACCCTCAAGTCCATCACGCTGAACTCGATTGCTACCTGTAAGATTGTTGCATGGGCTCCCACCAATTACCAGATCGAATCCACCGAACATGCTTACGAACTGCTTCAACCGATCAGTATTCAGTTTCTGTATATCAGTCATCTCAATCAGGTTCCCTATTTGGTTCGTTTGCTCCCAGCCGCACCTCATAATGCCTCTATTTACCTATGAAATCTCAACTCAACTAACATTCTTCATAGTAATTACAGCTTCACCGCAAGAAAAGATGAAAGATTTAGTATCACGACGACATCTCTCTGCAATCCCAAAGATCAAATCGTAGTCTTTAACAATGGTGTAAGTGGAATTCATTATAGTTTCATGAACATCGGCTCTTTCCCAAGTAGTTTCATGCAAACAAACCACCTTCTTACCGTCGCTTCCTCTAACTTTTGTCTCCGCGCTTTGTTTATTTTTCTCTTCATGCTTTGTCTTATTTTTTCTTCTTCGCTTCCTCTTACTTTTGTCTCCGCTCTTTGTCTTATTTTTGTCTTTCCACTACGTCTCATTCTTGCTTCTCCACTTCGTCTTATTTTTGTTTTTCCACTTCACTTTGTTCTTTTTTATTTAAAGCAGTTAACATGAATTTATATCCGAGGAAACACTCCGAAACGAACCGCCATCCCCTTGATGTCATTTCCAAGTAGCATTAAATTTCATTTATGAATTGTGCAATCCTTCTTGGAGTGAACGAATTGGAGAGAGGTGCGATTTTGCATCGTTTGATATTTCTTCTCGCTGTCTCAACCGCTTGGCCTTAAATATGGAATCATTTATTTCGCCGACTTTTCTTTTTGGCTATGCATTGCGATTTCTTTATTATTTGCCAGTTGCACAACACCAAAATCAATTTCTAATTATTATTATTATAAATAATAATCATTATTATTATCATTGTTATTGTTCAACTTAATTCACATATTTATGCCAATTTTCAAATTGTTTCCTTTGACACTTTTCTCTTTTCATTATTTAATCCGCAAACAACGAAACTACCTTTTCCGTATCTTTACTTCAGAGATTATATGCCTTACAGATCCACTTCTATTTAACCTATTTAATGTAGCAGTCATCATTTAATACAATGTAGTTTTTTCTTGAAAACCCAACATTCACGTGTCTTCCTCTTCTCTACACATGTAAGCTTTTTTTTAACGTATCTCTAGCAAAATCACTTATGTTTCACTTTATCCTCTTTGAATGCTGCCCCTTATTTAATGAAGCGCAATAATCCATTTTAGCCTTGATTATTCAAAAATTGCTAATAAGTCACATCGAAATTTCTTGCCTGCCAGACGGTCCGCTAACACCTCTATATTTTAACTTTTAAACTTTTCTCCTCTAACTTCAATCCCTGGAAACTCAACTTCTCTCAACTACCCTCTTTTTTTGCCTTCTTCTTGTTTAACCTAAATACATCAGATCCTCCATTCCAGAAAGATCATCTATTTCAACAAACAAATAACAACCGTTCATATTAGTGAGCCATTCTTTTATCCATTACTTTTTTTTCCAATTTTTTATATTTATTATTTCAATAAAATCGTTTCTTTATCTCCTGCTTATTACATTTTTCCCAATTCTATTCACTGTCCCCTTAAAATTTTTTCCTCGTCTTATTATTCTGACTACATTTACACTCCTTTCTTTAAAGGTTCTGTGCTTATTCTCTGGTGCATTCTTCCACTGCTAAGGTTTAGTCATTATTATTTTTTCTCAATTATTCTTGACTCACATGACATATTTCAGTATATTTATGTATTAGAACAAAAAATCTTAAGTGGTCAATAAAGTTACGAAATAATTTTGACATTTATACACTGGTTTGTTTATTTTAATGGCAGATATGGATTCCAGCTATTTCGAGCGCAAAAGATATTTGAAGAATGCCATAAAAGAGACATATGATCGTCAACATGAAATAGATGAATTACTTATTCGATACCATGCACGAAATAAAAAAAGCACATAATAGTTCACATGCTCTTCGCTATATCGAGATGTATGAAACTGCTCGAATGATAGAGATCGCCAACAATCTAAAACAAGTAGCCATCCGGATGGAAAAAAAATTATGAGAGGTAAATTAAAAAGCTTATAGATTAGGTAAATTAAAAAGTTTATAGATTAAACTATCTTTATACTACAAATGTTAGCACTAGACATGTAATTAAAAAAAAATTTGTTTCCCATTTCAATTTCAATTAAATACACTCTGCGCATTTGTACAAAATTATTCTGCTAGTTTAAAGCTATGAGAATTCATGGCTAGCTGGTTTTAACACCATTCAAAGACTCGTGGACTTCCAAGTCTACAACACAATAAGATGACACATGATTTAAAAATGTTATAATGTCTGCTTTAGGTGAGTAATCTTATGAGGATTTTGACAAAACAAAACGTGTATAGATTCCCTTGTTAAGAGTTTGGAATTCCCAAGGTCATGGCCTAGAACTTGGAGCTCTGGTCTTCAAAATTATATGCCCATATTGTGTCTATTGAAATATAAATTCAACGAAACTTTGAGGGGGACTGTTTTAATACGCCACTTGATTCTAGGCCTTTCATTTATCGTCTTTCGTTATCCATGACTTGGTCGGAGAGGAATTGGAGTGAAATTTTAGTGTCACTTGAAACTTATGCTGTTGCTGTAATAGATAATTGCCTTCGACGATAAAACTAAACAAGTGATTCGAAGTCTACAAGTTTAGGGGTTCTTTGGGCCATCTTTACATAAATTTTAAATCTACCCTCATGGGCTACGTCTCTCTCTTTTTCCCGAATATGGTCTCAGTTTCATCATGTCATCATCTACCTCAAAGGAGAAGATAATTTTGGCCATACCTTCTACGAGAAAATCAAAGCCATGGCTTTAATCACAAATAATGAAGAGAAATTTGAGACAGGCATTATATCATAACATAAAAACCATCATCCAATGTTATTATTAAAAATCAGGTGAAGGCTCGCACCCATTTTCTGAACAAATTCCTGAGCCTATTCAGCCATTTCACTGACAAGGAAAAGCCAAGAGAAACAGAAAATTAGGACAAAGTAAACAGCTTTCTACCAAATTCTGAAACCAAGTTTTCTTAGCTGGAAGTTGAACAGAGGGAATCAAAGCTATTGTGACTACCGCTCAAAAGGGTGGCCCGGTAATCGAAAGATGAAATGATTAATAATGGGAGCAATATCAGGAAACCAATGCAAGAACACATGGGGCTATCTGCAACCCAAACCCCAAAAATCTACTAAGGACCTATTCTATTCTGATATAAAGAAAAGCAGGACACGGCAAAAGAACAGAACCCCGAGGCAGAGATAGTGGCGTTGTTGGAAATATCTAATCGTTTTTTCATTTTCTTGCTTATCAGCAAAGAAAGCATGATAGCATTTGATATAGTCTACTACAAGTATTAGCATCTGCACTAAGAGTTTTGGATGAAGTTTCAACACAAAGTGTGTACGTGAGAGAGCAAGACAAAGAAGACCCAATGCACAACCCAAAACAGAGCTTTGGGTTTTGGGGCAAATTGCCAATGCCGATGCAATACTTCAATCCCTACAACCGTCAACCAATGCTAAGCCTATACTTCCCCAGCAACCAACACCACCACTACTCTCTGTCTATTTTACTGCTTGCACTGTTACTATCTGCTGTTTCTGCAGAAAATGTTGAGGTTAATACTCTACTTTCATGGCTGCGCAGCACTCCACCTCACTCAGCTTTTTCTGATTGGAATCCTTCTGACACTAACCCCTGTAAGTGGTCTTGCATATATTGTTCTTCTGATAACTTCGTCACCGAGATCAATATTCAGTCTATTGAGATAGCTCTTCCCTTTCCTTCCAATCTTTCCTCCCTCTTGTGCCTTGAAAAGTTCATTGTCACTGGTGCCAATCTCACAGGAACCATCCCACCCGATATTGGGGACTGTACTAAACTAACAGTTATTGATGTTAGTTCCAACTCTCTCTTGGGTCCTATTCCTTCAAGTGTTGGGAGACTTAAGAATCTCCAGGACTTGATCTTGAACTCTAACCAGCTAACGGGAGCGATTCCTGCTGAGATTGTCAATTGCTCCAATATCAGAAACATTGTAATATTCGATAACTTTTTGAGCGGGAATCTTCCCATTGAACTAGGTAAACTCTCAAACTTGGAGTTTATACGTGCCGGAGGGAACAAAGATATAGTAGGAAAAATCCCAGATCAACTTGGGGAATGCAAGAACTTGGAAGTCCTGGGTCTAGCTGATACAAAAATTTCTGGTTCCATACCTCAGTCATTAGGTACACTAGCCAAGCTTAAGACGCTATCAGTTTATACTACGATGCTCTCTGGTGAGATTCCACCTCATCTAGGCAACTGCTCGGAGCTTGTCAACTTGTTTCTATATGAGAACGATCTCTCAGGTTCATTGCCACCAGAACTGGGTAAGCTTCGGAAGTTGGAGAAGCTGTTGTTGTGGCAGAATAATTTTGATGGCACAATTCCTAAAGAGATTGGTAATCTCAACAGCTTGAAAACTATTGATATCTCCTTCAACTTTTTCTCAGGAGTCATTCCTCAGTCTTTTGGAAATCTCTCCAGTCTTGAAGAGCTTATGCTTAGCAACAATAATATATCTGGTTGGATCCCCACTGTCCTTTCAAATGCCACAAAACTCTTACAGTTGCAGATTGACACTAATCAGATATCGGGTCCCATTCCAGCAGAGCTTGGGTTGTTGACAGCTTTAACAGTGTTCTTTGCTTGGCAGAATAAACTTGAAGGAAGCATCCCAGCAGCATTGGCTGGTTGCACAAGCCTTGATTCTCTAGACTTGTCGCACAATGCTCTGACCGGTAGCTTACCTCCAGGTTTATTTCAGCTTCAGAATTTAACGAAGCTTCTCTTAATTGGAAATGACATTTCTGGTTCAATTCCTCCGGAGATTGGTAACTGCAGCTCTCTTATTCGGCTGCGGCTTGTAAATAACAATATCGGAGGAGAAATCCCAAAAGAAATTGGGTTTCTGAATAACCTGAATTTCCTCGACCTATCTGAAAATCATATCAGTGGTTCACTGCCAAAGGAAATAAGTGACTGCAGGGAGCTGCAAATGCTGAACCTTAGTAACAATACCCTTGGAGGTACTTTGCCTAGTTCCTTATCATCTCTTACAAGGCTTCAGGTATTAGATATTTCCTTGAATGATTTTGAGGGACAAATTACATCAAACCTTGGCAACCTCATCTCGCTCAATAGACTGATCCTCAGTGCAAACTCTTTCTCTGGAGCAATCCCTTCCACTCTTGGCCGTTGTTCGAACCTTCAGTTTCTTGATCTCAGCAGCAACGGATTCTCTGGCAACATTCCTGTAGAACTTTTTAATATTGTTGGACTTGACATAGCTTTGAATTTGAGTTGGAACGCACTATCAGGAATCATCCCAGCACAAATATCTGCTTTTAACAAGTTATCAGTTCTTGATATTTCTCACAATAAGCTGGGAGGAGACTTGGTCCCATTGGCAGGACTTGAAAACATTGTTTCCTTGAACATCTCCTACAACAATTTCAAAGGGTATCTTCCAGACAGCAAAATCTTTCGACAGCTATCAGCAGCAGAGTTGACAGGAAACCAAGGATTGTGTGCAACGGGTCATGATTCGTGCTTCTTGACCAGTACGGCGATGGGCATGCCTGCTGGTGGCAGTTTCAAGGTATCACAAGGGATTAAGCTGGCCATTGCATCACTTGTTACCTTAACTATAATAATGGTAATCTTTGGAACTATTGCAGTGTTACGTAGTCGGAAAATGAATGGGGATGATTCTGAATCCGAAGCAGGAGGTGGTTCATGGCCTTGGCAATTCACTCCATTTCAAAAGTTGAATTTTACAGTTGAACAAGTTATAAAATGTCTGGTGGATGGTAATGAGATTGGAAAGGGATGTTCCGGAATTGTATATCGAGCAGAACTAGAAAATGGCGAAGTCATTGCAGTGAAAAAGCTTTGGTCAACAAAAATAGCTGTGGGCCAAGTTCGTGAAAATGACATCCCAGGAATTGGTGGAGTTCGTGATTCCTTTTCGACTGAGGTAAAAACTCTTGGTTCAATTCGCCACAGGAACATTGTCAGGTTCCTAGGATGCTGTTGGAATCGAAACATAAGGTTGCTAATGTATGACTACATGCCGAATGGAAGCTTAGGAAGTCTTCTACACGGGCGAAGTGAAGGGTGTTTGGAGTGGGATATGAGGTACCGGATAGTCTTGGAAGCAGCAGAAGGTCTAGCATATTTGCACCATGACTGTGTTCCTCCTATCGTTCATAGGGATATCAAAGCCAACAACATTCTAATTGGCCCAGAATTTGAACCCTACATAGCTGATTTTGGGCTTGCCAAGCTCGTGGAGGATGGGGATTTTGTTCATTCTTCATCCACTGTGGCAGGTTCCTATGGTTACATAGCTCCAGGTAATAATCTATGGTGAGAATAGATAGACTTGGTTTCTTCATTACAGCTAGTACTATGCCATTTTATTATTGATTGCTTGGATTTCAGAGTACGGATACATGATGAAGATAACAGAAAAGAGTGATGTATATAGCTATGGAGTGGTGGTGCTGGAAGTGCTGACAGGGAAGCAACCAATTGATCCAACAATACCGGATGGAATCCACATTGTGGACTGGGTGAGGCGGAGAGAGAGAGGTGGCATAGAAGAAGTGCTAGATCAAAGATTGCGGGGTCGACCAGAATCAGAGGTGGAGGAGATGTTGCAAACCTTAGGAGTAGCTTTGCTATGCGTAAACCCCTCCCCAGATGATAGGCCTACAATGAAAGATGTGTCTGCAATGCTCAAGGAAATAAAGCAGGAGGAGAGAGAGGCGTGCATCATCAAACATGAATAAACAGCAAACACTTGTATCCACACACCAATAATAATATAATAAGAACACTAACCTCTTCTTCTTCTTCTGCTCCTCCTCCTCCTCCAACGTTAAACGCATCATTCAAGTAGCTACCTATCCCCAAGTATGTTTGTATGTATTTTCAACGCCATTCTCACTGACGATCGCGTTGATATTGATTATATACAAGAGCCAATTAATGAAAGAAAATATTTTAGAAAAAGAGAGTAATAATAGTTATAGGATAGTATTGAATATGGGTTAGGAAAATAGGATAGTCACTAGAAATGGTTTAGCAGTTTCGGGATAGTTACTTCTTTTACTGATTCCAAAATTACCATACATATTTATAATAGTTAAGTAATTTAAAAGACCTTAGCTTTTCTCGAAACTTCAAACAATTTGCTTGTTTACTAAAATAAAATTTTTTAAAGATGTTTATCATAATTTCCTATAAAATACTTACTGCTCAAGTATTCTACATTGTTTTAGTTTTATTTTATTTATTTGAAAATTTTAGAGAAGTACAACATATTTTAACACTCCTCCTCTAATTGCATTTTTTAACTCTAATTTTGTAACATCCCTTATGCTATATATATAAAAGATAACTTCTTTTTTCCCATTTTCTCATATTTTCATTTTTAGCCCCCAAAAAGTTGCTATTTACAATTTTTCTCTCTTTAGCCATTCTTCACCACTGGTGACTCAAACTGGTTAGTGTTATATATCAATCTCTTCCTCTTGACAAACCCGTTACAACCCTATCCATTTTAGTCACCATCGTCACCGAAATCGTCGCAAAAAATGAGGAGAAAAATTGACAAAAAATGTCAATCATCTATCTGTTGCTTCCGGTGGTTATTGCAAGTCACCACCACTACCATTCAACTTGTCTCGACGTCAAGAATAAAAGCCTCATGGTCTAGTCGCTAGCCGCCACCCGGATTGCCGCCGATTGACTTAAGGTTTCAGCTTGTTTTCTTCAATTCGTTTAAATCTGTTGAGAATCTGAGTATGTTGCTTTGGAGAAAGTTGTTCTACTTATCAAGAACTTTCATTTGGTATAAAAATCATTGAATTATTAGACTAAAGATTTTCTAGTGATTGGAGGGAATACTTCGGTGACTGAAGGAATATTCTAGTCGCTAGAGGTACTGGTTTGGCGACCATTTTGGTCACTTCTGTGAAAAAAATTCTAAAAATTATACTGATAACTTTTTTTTTTCTAAAGAACCATAGTGAGATTTTCAACAGTTTGTGAATTAAAAATCCTAGAACATTTAGGCGAGAATAAGAGAAATTTCCAATTTCATAAATGGACTACTTAGGTAAGTTGGATGATACCTAAATTGTTACTTGAGCCCAATAACTCCTAATTAGCACTAATTGAGATAATTTTTCTTTTTATTTACTAGGTATAGCAAGAGTAAGACCCCTATCGAAAGATTCGGACGGACGAATTCGATTACCAAGTAAGTTCATACTAACTTACTATTACCATAGTTGTACCAGCAAATGAATACTGTTTAGTACTAGTATTGTAATAACTCGTTTCTACACTTAAGATTTAATTGTTAGAATGAGTCATATCATATGAGAATTCATGAAGTGCATTTCATTTGCATGTATCGTATTTGCATCTATACATAAATCATGATTTAGAAACATTGTAAAAATAGTATATGCACTCATTTGACATATCTTAGGGTATGAAAGATCTTAAATTATTATGATGTAATTGAGTGTTGATTATGACTTGAATTTTGTTTAATGGATTATAATTAGTGAATTGGGAATTTATTGTTACAATTGAGTGATTGATAAGGTGATATGTGCATCTAGTCTAGAAAAAAATGTTAAAGGACAAGACAAATTGATGCAAGGAAATTTAGGTTAACTAGGCCTATGAAATGGTGACATGTGGCAATGGGAATAAGTGACAAATGACTTAGCTAATTGGGGGATAAATGGCTTGAGTATATGAGTGAAAAATGGCCTAGGAATTATATGACAAATGGATCAAACATTAGGTGACAAGTGGTAGCATGAGAAGAAGACACATGACATAGCTCTTTATTTGACAAGTGGCATGACATGTGTCTCACCCTTCTCCACACACTTGCACCCCACGACCTCCACACTTGAAAGACATCTTCTTTCATGTTTTGGTTACTTGCTACCCCTCTTCTTTCTTCAAACCAATGGCACTCTCACACCACCTCCATAACCCCTAAATTTTTTTCAAAATTTCGTAGCCTTCATCTTGTGTTTAGAAATCCTTCTCATTCCATCTTGTTCTTAGAGTATGCTTTATCCTTGCATGTTTGGAGGACTAAATTAGCTTGATAATTGAGAAGGTTTTGAGCTGAACAAGTAAGTGATTTATTCCTCTATTGTGACACATGTTAGCATAACATTTATGATGATTATTTAGGGATGAACTTGGTTATGCTATTAATGATGAAGTTATGCTGGAAATTTGATGGATGAATTAGTTTTGGTTTGATGTATGAAACCGTAGGTTAGAAGCTGTTCAATGGATGATTCTAGATTGGTATTTGAAGTATAATTAAGGTATAATCAATGAACTATTATATGGTGTTAGAATCCGAAAAAAAAATTGAAGGAAATGGATGGTGAACTTTCTGTTCACCCATCCCACAATCATGGAAGCTGTATAAGCTCCTTCCCACGATCGTGGGCAATGCATTGAAGTGAGAAATTTTCTATTTTATCTTTCCACGATCGTGGAAAGGTACCCTGTGATGTGGGAAATGCTCTAAAACGAAAAAAAATTCTATTTTGTGTGATTGTTGAACCAACTAAGGATAAGCTACTTTACATTGGTGTATTTGGACTTGATTGAGGCTCGAAATGAACCTAGATTGTTGTTGGATTAATTGGTTAAGGGTTTGATAAGTTTAGGTTGTTAATTAAGGTTATAACTTAAGGAATGGATTGTTGGAGATCAATGTATCTAAATATGAAATTGTGAGTTGCTAAAGGAATGAAGGTGTTCTTATGGATGCAAATGGGATCCAAAGGATGTGAGAGATGATAATTAGGTATGAATGAATGACAATTGGTAAATTGTGTGAATATATAATGCTAGAAAAGGATTGTTGAATGAATAATGGATGAATCTAGAGTAATTGGTAGGTTGTCGTAAGCCTACAAATTTAATCCCCTACTTAAATTGATATGTAGTACAGTGAAGCAAAGGTATCATCTCACAGAGATCAAATTTCAAGGAAGAATTTTAACGTTCAATCTAAGAGTATGTGCATGTAAAGGGGAAAATTAAGAATTAAATGCAAACTAACTAATTATGAACGAACACATGAATGATCCTAAAATTAATTGATATATATGCGGCAATAAACTAAGATGATTAAACTAATTTATCCAACTATGTGTAGGTGTTTGCCGTGACCTTTGAACAGAACTTTAATGTAAATCAGCTACCTATATGTTATGCATGCACCTAACTATTTATTAATGAATTAGTGCTATATGGATGACATGCAAGGGTTAATGCAAATCTACTAACATCTATTACGTGAATGATAGTACATGCATGCAACTAAAGCTTAAGCAAAGGACCTGACTCTAGGGGGGGTGTTCAGGGCAAAAACATAAAGAAAAATAAGAGAGGGTGACATGAATTAAAAAAAATAAGAGTAGATGTCGAAAATTTCTAAGAAGAAAATTGCAAAGAGAAGTTTGATAAAAATTCAGATTAATTAAAGATCAATTGCAAAGGTGTTTACTAATTCCTTAGGTTGATTTTTAATCATTGAAACCAAATATTTTTCCAACCAATTTATGATCAAAATTCGGGTTCACCATATAATATTCTTCGTATCCATGACTAATATGTAATGCAAAACCTTTTCATGCAAGGATCAATTCAAAACTAACATGAACAACACATACATGAACACATTCAGATTAGATGGCTTTGATCGAACCTAAAATTATTCAAATATGACTAACATACATTAAATAATTCTATGCTCAAGAACTAACCTATTAAAGTCCTACATATACCTTCAAACTTTAATAGAGTAATGCCACTTATTGAATCAAATTGATGACTAACAACTAATTCAATTAATTGGCAAACAAATCATCCAAGATAAATTGAATTCTAGACTTCAAAAAATACCTAACATAATTCCGCACTCAAGCACTGTTCATTCGCACATAAATTCAACCATAAAATAGCAAGATTTAAGCACAAAATCTCATAAAATCAACCCATAAGAATTATTTACTAACCTTCACAACTGAAAAGAAAACTTAGCTCATGTCTAGAGTTAAAGCAAAGTCAAAAATCTTGTTTAAAACCATGGTGCAAGTTTTGGCTATAGAGAAGAAAAAGAAGAAGAGCAAAGGATATTAGGGTTTTTTATCGCTAAGGAAAGAAAAAAACTAGAGAAAAAGGTTATTCACACCAATCATAAAACAAAGGAGACGTGTCTCTCCTTAAAATCAGACTTGGAATAGGACTTGTCTTCGTAACCTGCGTTGTGGAAGCCTCCTTGCATACATGTATACGTTCCTACAATTCAAACTTAGATTTGAGCCTATTTCGGGCTTCTTCATGGGCTGAGCTACTCATGGATTTCTTTTGGGCTTGCTCTACACCAAGGTGGGTCTCTTTTCAAGTCATCTATGGATTGGTTCGTTGCTACAAGCCATCCAAAATTGGCCCCAAACTCTAATCATTCTCGGACTGGTTATGCCGGCTCATTTCTAAACCAACTTCGACTAAGCATAAAAAATACAATATAGAACTTGGACATTTCAAAATTGTTCATTAGAAATATTATTGAGTCAAGTTCAATTTGAGCTTTGGATCGCAGAAATCCAATGGTTGGATCTTCATATATGAATTTTGAAAGCACAAGAGGTCAAATTGAACGCCTCCATCATTACATTAGCTTTCAAAAATTTACTTCTCTCAAATGACAGCTCCAAAAATTCTGAAACTTGGTGCAAAACTTCATCAATGAGTCAAGATTATGCCTGCCAAATCTTAGAATTTTCTGATGCACCAATCCCGAGATAAAAATTCCCAAATATCCAAAGTTTAAATCTGCCAAAAAATGAAAAACAATGTTAATTTCAACCTATTAAGGAATTTTTTTATTTTATGTGTCTAAAGCTCTAATAATTATAAAACATGATAAATAGGTCATAGATAGCCATAAAACACATGCAAGATACTAAATATAAGATACTAAAAATATATAAAAATATGATTGTATCAGTAATCAAGTTTTCTTAAGGCATAAACCTAATTGCAAGTAGGATACATACAAGCTATGATGAATGAATGAGTAAGATTTGTGAATAAGATTACATACCTGGGATAGTCAATAGAGCATGCATTAAACATAACACATATACATGTGTATGATTGAGTACTCATTTGATTAAACAAGTTAGTAATGTGTAGATATATGTGTATTGCATGATATAGAATCATAAATTGATCGACAACATCTAGACATTGTCGGATCGTCAAGGCAATAGCTAATCTGGAGCATACTATGAGTCAACCTAGATGTTTTCTCACTATATTTAATTTGTTTTTGTTTAAATTCCAATTATTGAATTGTTACTTATAAGATTGTGATAATTTTGGACATTGATAGTCCGAAGAGTCCAATATTCAGGAATGTATTGGAAGTGTTATCTACTTGTATGTGAATATGGAAAAATGAGTGCTCAACTAAATGTTGAATGCCATACTTAGATCTGATGAATGTGATAAATGACTGTGCATACTGAATGAAGACGATTGATAGTATATTGTGTGAAATGATGCATTTCATGACATTAATATGCATGATTAGATAAAGGAGTTATGACCGGAGTGACCAATGTGAACAAGTGCTTAAAGCTCAGGAAATGTGCACACAGAGCCACAGGCTCAATTATTAATGAGCTCGGTATCCATAATTGGTACGTGACAGTATCTGAAATGAGCCTGGTATCTGTAACGGATACGGGACAATTAAATAGCCGCTCACTCACAACAAAAATAAAAAATGGAAGTGGAGTCTCATATGTATTTGCATTTACATATCCTTACATGTATCCTAAGAATGATTGGAAAGAACCACTGATTTATGTTGAATAATGATATGATATACTTATGTATATGTTGATGACATGAATGATTAAGATGAGTGATTGGATTGTTCTGAGATGACTTTATGAAATGCTTATATTCGTAATATGATTTTGAATTATGAAATGTATATTATCATTTGGTATACAAACTGAGTGATGTGATGAATGAGAATTGATTCTGAATAATGTGATATATTTGTGAAATTGGTTTTATACTCATGATATTTGTGTTTTGACATAAGTGAGCACATCGATGATGGTTCACTCACTGAGTTCACAAACTCATCAAAATTGCAACGTTAATTTTCAGGTACTGGGGTGACTTAGCTATTAAGGCAATCTAGTAACATCCTATTATTGTCCGTTTTGGAACCAAGAATGGCTCAAAGGTTTGGTCAGTTGATTTTGAAGCGTCTAGTTAGATTATATTGGTCCAACACCCAGTTTTATGTTGTATGCATTGTATAAAGTTGTGGACTTTCACATTTTATGTATTATACAAATATGAATTATGAGTGTAATGAATGTTTATGTTTGTGAATCAAATGCAAAGGATCTCAGATGTCTTTGGTAATGTAAAGACATGGATTATGGAATGTAATGACAATGTAAGCTTATAGCTATGAATGATATGAGGAAACTTAGTTCTTTGAAATGCATATGTTCTATATGAAGCCATGATAAGTTAATGAGACTACTTTAACATGTCGCTTTTGTAGGGTATGTGCTCGGATATTCTCTGGAACGTCGATATATGTTTTATGGTAGTGAGATGTTTTAATTTTTGGTATCAGAGCATGGTTTGGCATCCCTAGTGACATATAGGAGTAGTTTAACATGACATCTACCGAGAGATTCATATAGTGATCATAATTGTAATCTGTTATAAGTCATCCGCTATCGGAGACCGAGTCGTTGAATCAGCTAACCTTGATTCAATAGGGGCTAATAGAGAGTCTCCTATGCCTTAGTTTGAATCAATGCCTCCAAAAGTACCTAAGAGGAGAGAAAGGAGATACGACAAACTCAGGAAACAGGGAGCTGTATACTTCTACGAAAGTACAGACCCTGCCGAAGCAAAGAACTGGTTAAAGAGGACAGAAAGGATATTGGACTAGATGAATTATGGACCAGACAAGAGGTTTGATTATGTCGTCTCATCATTGCAAGGCTTGGCTTACCAGTGGTGGAAGACTATTCCTAGTAGTTCGGTCTGACCATGCAGACTGACTTGGGAAGACTTCTTGAGGATCTTCAAGGACAAATACATGCCAAAGATCTACCTAGACCAAAAAATGAAGGAGTTTTTGATCTGAAACAGGGGAACCTCACTGTAGTTGAGTATGAAGTTTGGTTCAACGAATTGATGGGGTATACTACAACCTTGATCTCAACTGAGGAAGACAAATGTAGACAGTTCGAGGATGGGTTGAATATGGAAATTTGAATAAGGCTAGCAATTACCAATTTGAGCAGCTTCACTGAACTGAGAGCTGCTTCAATCAAAATTGAGCAGTTACTGAAGGATGACCGGGGTGATTATAGGCAAGAGTTTAGAATGAAGAGGCCTGGTAAATTTCAAGCTAATTTTGGCAGAAGATTCAGTAAACGCTAAAGTAGACCTTCACAATTATAGCCGAAATCAAGACAGTCAGGTTTAGGCTGAGAGGTTTTTCTGCCCACTTCTAACAACATCAACTTCAAATCTGTCCGTAGGTGGAGAAATTCCTAATAGACTATGGCAAAAGTTCAAGCAGCAATTTACTACTTCTCCCATTGAGGTAGTTACATTTCCATCTTCCCTGATGAGATGCGAAATTGTGTTCTTCTTTCCCCTTTTTCTCACCACTGCGTGGAAGTATTTACTGTTCTTGTCTTCCTCTAAGATGTGTAAATTTTGCCTTCTGTTGATAAAAGAGTCTTTCTGCTTCCATTAAAAAATCAGCATACTTCCTTTTTTCCTTCACCTCTTGACTCAATTTAGTATCCTCTGGACTATTTAGGGATGCCTTATAGGCTATTTGGAAAACCTCCTGTGCTCTCTTAGCCTTGGCAAAAATGTTCCCATAAGCCCTAGAATTCAGTGACCTTAAATCATACTTTAACTTTTTTAATTTGCTACATAAGGCAAACTGGGCTGATCCGTCCACTATTCCCTCCCATCTATTATCAATAACCTCCTATATCTAAGGATGCTTTAGCCACATGTTAAAGAACTTGAAGGGTCTCTTACCTGACATTTCTATTTAGTTGAAATCCACAAGCACAGGGCAGTGATCTGATTCAACCCTCATTTCTAGGAATTGTGCTAGACAATTGACTCCTAGATTGTAACATGTTTGGTCGATTAAAACCCTATCCAATTTAGCCCATAACTGGTTTTTGTTCCAAGTATAATATTCACCCCTACTTGGAGCATCCTCTAGCCCTATTGTCATTCGAAAGTTCAGTAGGTCTTTAAGCAAATAGGTAGAGAGGGTGGCTGGCAACCGGGCCTCTCCCTTGCATCACAAACATAATAGAAATCTCCCATGATAATCCAAGATCTCCTTGTATCCGCATTCACTTCCTGAAGTTTCTACCAAAGCTCCCTTCTTCTTGTAACACTATACAGTCCATATACAAAACAAATTGTAAAGGTTAATTGCGTATTTTTGCATTATATTTCAGTATGTATAAATTGGTCTCCTGTCTCCAAAATCTGGCTTTTACAGAAATTTGTATTCCAAATTACACACATTCTACCACCATCAATGAATTCAAGGTTATGGTAACATTAGCAACCTCTAAATCTGTTTCTCATCAGCCTATTCAAACTATCTACAGTTAATTAGTTTCCAATAAACAAGCAATAGGACAATGATGTTGTCTAAGTAAGTTGGCAACACTGTATTGTCTTGAGGACTTGTTTAGGCCTCGTACATTCAAGCAAAATGCCTTCATTTTTCAGGGTGGGGATGTCTATCCCCTCCTATAACCTTTTGGATTTCAGTTCTATTCCTCACTGCCACTCTATAGCTGCCTTCTGGTCTTTGCAGAGTCCTTTTTACATTTGTTGCTTTAGCTTGCATTACTGCCTTCCTTTTGCTGATGCTTCTATGGTTATGGCTTCACGCGATTCACCCTAATTCATTATTGTGTTGTCCATTCGAGGCTGGAAGCCTGATTGTCTCCTTTCTTTCCTTTCCACCCAACTCTCCAATCCTTCATCACCTACGTCATTTTGTTGTTGCTGCTCACCTTCCTTGTCAGGATTGTCATCCTGAGCAACTTCTACTTGAATATCAGACTGTGCTAGTTTCCCCTCCGCCTTTTCCAGGTTAGGCAGATTCAGGTCACTTACTTGCTCAACCAGTTCAGTATCTTCTACCTCAGTGGTCTCCTTCATCTGCTTCTTCTTACTTTTCCCTTAACACTCAAAGGGGTTATAGCCAAATTTTCTACAATGATAACAGTAACTAGGGAAGGTTTCAAATATCCCCATTTAGGTATATCTATTGCCTTTAGGCAATTTTACCTCAAAGGTGGTCACAAGGCTCTTGGACACATCCACTTCCACCATAGTCTTGCATACTCAATTCTACACTTCATGCTAGTGACCTTATCAGTACATAGTGGCCTTTTTATTCTGGATCCCAATTTGGATAATCCCCTTTCAATCCATAAATCCAAAGGCACACTTGGTAGTTGCACCTATATTGGTACTTCCATAAAGTTCTTATAGTCGAAAGCAAAGCCTGGAGTAAGCTTCTTAAGCAACAGAATTCTGCAAAATAGAAATAAGGACCTCCAGCTAAGACATTGTTACAGTCCTCCTCAGTGTCGAATTGGAAAATCAACCACCCTTGATTGTGTGGTAATATTCTGCAATGCACATTCCATTTTGTAGTCAACCCTTCAACAACCTTCATTCATAGGAATCTTCCCGTAAAACAACCCACTAAACAATATCCCCACTCTTGTTCCAATTGTATCAGGTCTTCTTCCTCCATTTCAACTTCCTCCTCGATCCTCACATAGTTTAGCTTTATACCATGTTTCAATTATCTATTGTTCTTAAACAGGCTAACAAACGATGCCATCTTTGTACCTTCACTATTCTTGTCTGGAATTGGATTAGGCATTCTGTCGAACACCTTCGGGGTATTATCCTCCTGTTCTAACTCTGGCTCATCAAGGCTTGCATTCTCCCCCTCTGACTCATCCTCAAAAGTAGAAGACTCATCAACCTCAGCAACTCCACCTCTCATCCTTCCTCCCCTATCCACTTTCTCACTTTTCCTACTCAGACCAACTCTATTGTTGTCGTCAGCTATCATTCTGCTCTGCATTTGTTCTCTTTGTGTACTTTCTACCTTCTCCCTAATGTCGATATCTCTTTTAGGTCTACAGGAAATTGTATTTTTCTGTCTGTTGTTTTCATCATCAATTGGTTTTTGACCCTCTGCTCCATATTCCCCTGAAGTCTGTATTGTTGCATTTCTTTTGGTCACCCCATTTTGCTAACTCCCGAAGCTTTGGTAAGGTTCATACCGCCTGCAGTTTTCTACGTGTTTGGCTGATTCAACATTGGGAGCTCCACGCGCTTATCTCCTGCAGCTCTCCTTTAGCATTGCCCTAATTTTCCTTCGATTGGTCCCTAGGCCCCTCAGCTTGTAATCCCATTACACAGTCCACCATGATATCCCTTCCCTTGTTCGGAGTTTTCTTCTTCTTTACCATTATTCGGGCCTGAGAAAATAGACCTAAAATGTTGCTTCAAAACTTTAATCTCTCAATGCGGTACTCTGATTCTGTCCGAACTTCACTAACTCACACAAGATTAATCAAGAAAAAATGGTGTAGGCTAGCAGCAATGTGTTCGATTCTTGGGAGAAAAATTACCCAAAGTGAGTCACGCACGCACGCACTACACTTATTGATATCTCTTTCTTTTTTATTTGATGAAAGGTAAATAGTATATTTCATCAAAAGGTATGTACAACGATCATTGGGGCATACCCCGATCAAATGTGTAACAACATCAAATTCCCCCAATTCCCTAATATGTAACACCTCGTGCTAGGGGTTAGAATATTGAGGAATTTCGGTGCAGTGTATTTTGACATCTACAAATAAATTATGCATACATGCATTTACATATTCTAGGTAAAATGGATTTATAAAATGAGAATAAATTATGGAAAATTTATTCGGAGACTATTGGTATTATTTCAGAATTTTTGGTGTATTTTAGGAATTTCTGAATTTTCTAAATTGGGGTATTTATGGACTAGGAAAAATATTGGAAGTAGACAAATGGCATTGAGACATGTGGCGCTCTTCGATGTTGACAAAATGGCTTTCATGCACAATGACACATAGAGAGGTGTTGTTCATGCACGTTGTCACATGTATAAGAAGGAAAATTCTACAGTTGGATTTACTCTTCATTTTGGTTTTGTTCTTCATCAAAAGCATGCAACACTAGACACCTTTCCTTGTTCTTTTCATCCATCATCGAAACTACTTGTTATGCTTGTTTGTGTTTTTGGCTTCTGACTCTCAACTGCTGGAGCACTAGAAAAAGATGATTATAAGCTTGCATTGATGTTTGTTTGTTTGAGAGGACTAGAAAATCTAGAATTTATTGAGCTAGAATTTTACTGAATCAAGTAAGTTTTTTGTGAATAACATTTGATGATGTTTTAATGTTTTATACATAAATACATGCATGAGTTATATAAGTCGACTAGTTTCAGTGACAGTGATGAGAAAGATGAGTAGATATTATTGAGCAGTGAAAGTGTAACTGTTGGACCCCGAACTTTTCGTAGAAGATTAGAACTATTGAATGTGAAATTTTGGTGATTAGTCACGAGTTAAGAACAAATGAATGAAAGTTCTTGAACCAAGACTTTATAGACAAGAGTAAAGTAGGGAATGAGAGATGTGGATAGATTTATGATTCACTATGGTGTCTTTGGTGGTTAAGAGATTTTGAAATAGGAAAAATTAAAGTGAAAGTTAGCAGTAAAATGAAAGCAATATTTGGGTAGTAAATTGATAAAGAATATGTATTTATGTGTATGTTCTGTCATTGGTGTTCATGATTAGTCATGGATTATAATTTTCTTTATGGAGGACATTGATTTGAAATAAAGTTAAGAATGAAGAGAAAATGTAGTAGAAAAAGGGTGATCTTGGTATGAGTTGTGCTAAGGAAAGATTTTTGAAACAAAAATTGGTGGATGATCTAGAAAATATTCACTGAGTATGCTTCAGTCTTTTAGCCACAACGTTTTCTTTAATTGTCCAAACGAGATGATTCTTGATTTGGATTAAACTAGAGATATATGGATACATTTCGTATGAAGACATTGAATTTCAATTCTGTCTCTAAGAGTCTCAAAATTTCATGAAGTTGAGAAGTGGGTGCAGTACATTGGGAGCTGAATGTAAAATTTTTTCTAACTTTGGGAGAAAAGCTGGATTAATCTAAATAGATTTTGGCAAAGTTGCCTTCTTGAGAGTTGTAGATCTTTCTTTTATCTTTCCAACGGTATATAGTATGTAATTTTTTGACATATGAATCGAAAGTTATGATCTTTATATATGGAGAAGCAAAAGTAAGATGGAAGCAAAGTTAGACGAAGCAAAGTAAGACAGAAGCAAAGTAAGACGAAAGCAAAGTAAGACGATGCAAAAGTAAGACGAAAGCAAAGTAAGACGAAGCAAAGTAAGACGATGTGAAAGTAAGATGAATGCAAAGTAAGACAAAGCAAAGTAAGATGAAGTAAAGTAAGAAAGAAGAAGACACATAAGATAGAATTGGTCTTTGAGGTCTCATGAAAGTTGTAGATCTTGAATTCCTCTTTCGAATCGTTCTAAGATGATCTTAGTCCAACATCTGTAGCAAAAGTTGTGGTAATTGTGCGAAGACAGGTTTGATATGAGTAAGGAGAAAACCAGATTTGATTCTTTGGCCATAACTTCTTCTCTAGATACCCAAATGACTTGATTCTTAAACCATTGTCCTCGTAAGACATTGCTTTATATCTAAAAAAAATCATGGCCATCTTAAATGAAGTGAGAAAGATTGAGTGAAAAATGTGGGACGGGTATAGCGAGTGTGTTCTTAAATAATATGAACTGGTGTTATCCTACTGAACAAACTTTACTATTTTCATGATATCTTGATTTGTAGAAATCTAAATGTGATGATTCCTGATTTTTGGTAAACTAGAGACATAGAGCTACAAATTATCTGAAGGAAGTGAATTGTAATTCAGTCCCTAATACTTTCAAGTTCTGGATGGAAGTTGTGTATAGTATACTGATTTGGACAAGAGTAGTCCGAAAATGTTTGAATTATATCTTTTGAATCACTGAACCAAATTGAATGATTTCAGTGGCATTAGAAACTTAAGAAATTGGGGGAAATTTTTTAGAAGAAAGTGTTATGTCAGAATGTTCAAGGATTTTTTTGGCAAGACAATTAAGGTTAAAAGAACATAAGCCTATAAGGAAGGATAAAATGGACTTTTTGGATTCATTAAGGGCATAATTGGAAGAAGAAGTATTGTCTTGCTTAAATAAAGGAGAAAACGTGAATGAGAAGATTCTAGAGAAGTAAAATGCATGGA
>JANIHZ010000009.1:24384428-24403618 GCA_027478365.1 Erythroxylum rufum | reverse complement strand
CAGAAGCACATAATCATGCTCAGAATCATTTTATCAAAATGATATGCTTTCATGCTTTTTCTTCTTTCTTTTCATTTATATAGAATGCCAAGACAGATATCAAGGCATAATATGATCAAAATCGTAATTTACTTATATCACATATCATGCTTCTTTCACAACATAACGAAATTAGAATCTTTATAAACTTTCAACAAATCATCTCAACAATTAAACACATATTCAATCAAAATGTTATGCATCTTTCAATGCATAACATAACACACATATCCATATATAGGCAAGAATTTGCCCAATCACACAATAACTGTAAATACATCACCCACCGAATTTTGTCTGATAATCCAATTTCAACATTGTCTTTCCTCTTACCCTTGGATCGGGTTTGGTTGGTTTCCTATAACAAACCAAGCTCACATTCAAATGATATTCAAAGGAAATTCATAAGAATTCAATAACCAAAATGCGAAAATTGAATTATAATCCTTTCAAAACTTAGACTTTTCGATCAAGTTTTCCATGATCGTTATGATTAGATAAATGAAGAAATTTGGTAACACTTCCTTCTAGGAAACTGTTCTTCATTGTCTTAGGTTTCCAATGACACTGAAATCATTCAATTTAGTTTAGTAATCTGAAAGTTATACTCCAAACATGTTAGGACTATCCTTATGCTGAAATGATATTCTATACTCAACTTCGATCCAAAAATTGAGATCCTTAGATACTAAATCAAAACTTCATTTCTTCATAACACTTGTATCCCTATGTCTCTAGTTTTTTTCAAATAAAAAATCACTCAATTTGGACATCTACAGTAAACGTTATGCCCAAAATAGCAAAACATATATGTGTAGGAAAATGGATTTCGCCGCGGCGAAATTGTTGGAGTTCGCTGTGGCGAATGTTTCCAGAAACCTCCCGAAAACCTGTTTTTCAACATTTTTCATCTATATACTTTCAATCTTTCAAATATAACCCATCATAACCCTAAACCACCTCTTCTACTTCATTTCCAAGATCATTTCAACCCAATATCACTAACAATTACATCAAAATCTATCTTTGATCATTAAACCCTAAAAGGTTGACACATTACTTAACCCATTCATCAATAACTTCTTTCCCACAATCAACATTGCTTTTCACTTTTAATTTTCACTAAATATTCTTCATCTAACAAATCAAGAAGGGTTAAAGCTCATACTTACTTGTTTTAGCCTCAAAGTCTTCAAGTTCTTCTTTTCTCTTCTTTTCCCCTCCTTCCACGATACTCTCTTGTTCTCTCCCTCATTCACAACATTTCTTCTTCTAATTTCTACTCTTAATTGTGAGCCGACCCTTATGCCCTTCCACTTATGCCTTAAAACTTAAAGGCTTAAGTGTTATATCACAAATACCCTTATACATTCTTACTACATTTATACTTTAATTCCATCAATCAAAGAAATAAATCCTACTAACATTGACATGCTAATTACTCCAAAATAATTAATCTAACAAGACCTCAAAATTTAATTTAAATCATGCTTATTCATCAAGAAAAATTTCAGGGGCCAACAGGAAATCCTCTATAGCTCATGTTCAAACAGTGTATTTACCGTTATTGGAAGAAATGGTGAAGCTTAGAATAAGTTTGAAATAGGAGAAACCATATTTGTGTTATTGCAAATTTCAGAGTGAGGCCGATACTCAGGGAGAAAGTTAAGGAGTTACGAGCACAGGATGCAGAATTAAGTAAACTCCGAGAAGAAATTCAGAATGATAAGAAATTTGAAGTGGTAGTGAGGGATGACGGACTTATGGTTGTCATAAATAGACTTTGTATTCCAAATGTCAAAGAAGTTAAGGATGAAATACTAGATGAGGCACAAAATGTGCCTTATGGCACGCATCCGAGTAGCACCAGGATGTACAAAGATCTGAAAGAACATTTCTGGTGGAAAGGCATGAAGAGAGATGTAGCAGAGTATGTGAGCAAGTGTATAGTGTGTCAGCAAGTCAAGGCTGAACACCAGGCACCTTCTGGCAAGTTAAGGCCATTATCCATTCCTGAGTGGAGGTGGCAACGGGTAACTATAGATTTTCTGATGGGTTTGCCTACGACTAGTAGGAAGCATGATGCCATATGGGTCATTATTGATCGGTTAATGAAGTCAGCCCATTTTCTGGCGATCAAACAGACTGATTCTCTGCATGTGCTAGAAAAGAAGTCTATGGATGAGATAGTAAAATTACATGGGGTTCCATATTCCATAGTCTCTGACAAGGATCCTCGATTTACTTCGAGATTTTGGGGAAGCTTACAAGAGGCTCTTAGAACTAAGTTGAATTTTAGCACTGCTTTTCATCCCCAGATGGATGGTCAATCTGAGAGGACCATTCGGACCATTGAGGGAATGCTCAGGGCATATGTGATGGACTTCAAAGGAGTTTGGGATGAGCATTTGCCATTGGTCGAATTTGCTTATAATAATTTGTACCACTCGAGCATTCAGATGGCTCCTTATAAAGCACTGTATGGAAGGAGATGTAGAACTTCGATATGTTGGGATGAAGAAGGAGAGAGGAAACTAATAGGGCCACAATTACTTCAGATGACATTCGACAAGGTTAATTTGGTTAAGCAGGGGCTGAAAGCAGCACAGGATAGAATGAAGAGTTACACTGATGCACACCAGAAGGAAATGAAGTATAAAGTGGGTGAGAAAGTTTTCCTTAAGACATCTCCTTAGACAGGAGTCATGAGGTTTGGCAAGAAGGGTAAGTTGAGTCCAAGATATGTGGGTCCTTACAAGATTCTTGAGAGGATTGGACCGCTAGCTTAAAGGTTGGTGCTGCCACCGGAATTATCATAAATACATGATGTCTTCCATATTTCCATATTGAGGAGTATAGATCGGATCCTTCTCATATTATTCAAACCACTAAGGTTCAGTTGAGAGATGATATGAGTTATGAGGAGATTCCAGTGGAGATCTTAGACATTAAGGAGAAGGTCCTAAGGAACAAGACAATTCAGCTAGTCAAAGTTCTGTGGAGAAATCATTCTGTGGAAGTGGCCATGTGGGAGCACTTGGAAGCTATGAAAGATAAGCGTCCACACCTCTTTGATGATTCAGGTAAGAATTTCGAGGAAGAAATTTTTTTAAGAGGGGAAGAAATGTTAGCCCCGAATTTTTTTTAATTAAGCATGATTTAAAGTAATTCGGGTTATTGCTAGATTAATTTATGTTGGAATTAATTAGCATACTAATGTGAGTAGGATAATATGATGTAGGTAAATTGAATTAAGTGTTAGGGTGGTAAGTATGTATAAGGGGCATTGTTGTAAGATCACTTAAGTTGTAAAGTCTTAAGGCATTGAAGGAAAAGCAAGTTGGAAATTTCAGCTTCATTAAGACTATAAAAAGGGAGAAAGCAGACTTGTCTTGCAATTGAAGAGGGAAAAAATGAAAATTAGAAGGAGAAGAAGGAGAGAGTGTCATTGGAGAGAAAAGAGAGGAGAGAATGAAGGCTAAGTTAGGTTTTGATTTTTCATAGTCTTAAGGAGTGATTTTGAAGTTTGTTCAAGAAGGAAAGAGGAAGAGGAGGATTAGAGCTTCCATTAAAGCCAAGAAACAAATTGTTTGGTAAAGATTCAAGGTAAGTTTGTGTTTAATCTTTGGATTTTTAGAAGGGATTTTGGTTCAAAGAGCTTAGGAAATGCATGGGTATGAGTATTTTAGGATCAATTTCATGCATTTAGCTCTTTGGGTTTTTCAATTTGAAGGTCTATTGATTTGGGATTTTTTTTTGTAAATGTTGAAGAAAATCAAGAGATGCAAGAGGAGCAAGAGTAGAGGTACATTTGAGCAACTTTTCAAGCAAGAAAACTAAGGTGGGTTACATTTTTATAATTGAGTTAATGAGCCTAAATGTTCTTCAAGTAAATGGAATTTAATGATTTTCCAACTACCCTATAAATGTGTATTTATTGTTTTCTAAATTCTCGAGAATGAGTCATATGTTGTTGTTGTGAATTTTGGGAATAAATTCTAATTGCTTCATAATTGTAGTAATTGATGCGTTTGAATGAGTTGTGGAATGGCTTTGATGCTTGGTATAGGAATGTGGTTCATGAATTGTAAAATGTTGATGGGAATGCATATGAAGGATGCCATGTTCATAACAAACAAGTTTTAGAAATGCGCCATTTGGGAAATTGATTTTCAAGTCATGATTTACATGTTAAGTGGGTTTGTAGTGGTCTGTTCTATCAGTCAAGTGCACTTGTCTAAAGGCTTCTCCCACCTGCCCGCTAGAGGCATGGAACTCCTTCATGGATTTCCTTAAACTCACGGTTACGCAATCCATTATGTGGGATTGTGATAGTACGTTCTGTTCATGGCTACGCAAGGCCATTTTATGGAATTGTGTTAGTATGTTCTATTACGGACTGCCCAAATCATTATAATATGTTTACACGTTATACTTTGTGTTCAAGTTTGATGAATATATGAATTATGTGGTTTGCAAATTAGGTGATATGTTGAGAATTTAAGTAATATGTGTTTAATGGATTCCATATGAATTTTGCTTTAACCGTGAATGTTTTAAACGGTTTTGCTTGTTACCAATTATAAGACTGTTACCCACGAGTATTAAGCTCACCCCTTTTCCTTCCCATCCGTACTAATCTAGGGTGAATTTGACCAACTTGTCTTATAGAAGTTGTAGCTTGTCCTTCTATCTTTCCAACGATATAAAATATGCAATTTTTGGATGTCCAAGTTAAGAGATATGATCATTTGAGTGGGTGAGGTTGCATAGGATGTGTATCCCGAACAATTAGAGTATATGAAGTGATATCACACTAGAAAGAGCAAAATTTGGCAAGATTATGAGTAAAAGGGATGATAGGATGGGTTTGGGATCCATTGGAGGGGTCTTGGAGAGTGAAAATTTAGTTTTACTAGAAGGTTACACAGCCTACTCGTGTAAAATCACACAGGCCATGTATTTCCAGCGCAGGAGCACACTTTCACCCAAAGGTCACAAGGGCAGCCCGTGTTGGTTTACACGGCCCTTGTTTTTAACCCTCCAAACGATAGAATTTCATTTTAGAGTCTTCACAAAAGTTGTAAATCTAGAAGTCTTCTGTCAAACTGTCTAAAACAAAAGTCAATCAAACATCTGTAGTGAGAGTTATGGCAATTGCGCCAAGGAATATACAATGTGAGTAAGGACATGAACATGTTGGATTCGTTTGGTCATAACTTCTTTATCCAACCTCCGATTGAGGTGATTCTTGAGGCGATAGATTTCTAACACATTTTCCTACCTTAAAAATCATTTATAGCGATTGGTTTTGAATTCAAAAAGATTGGTTGAAAGAAAGTGAGGGGTCGGTTTGGAGAGCGTGTTGGACCATGATTATACTTTGGTTTCTGAAGCATATCTTCATCTATCGAACTCTGATTTAGTTGGTTCTTACTCCAAAATAAACTAGAGACTAAGAGCTACAATTTTGAAGAAGTCAATTTTGATTATTATGATTTTGTTATGTGGGCTCGCCTTTGTGGCTTGAGATGTTATATGAACAATGTGGAACCGTTGATGGCTAATTAGGGTACATTGGCATAACCCTACAAGGAAACCCACTCACGCTCTAAGATTCTTGATAATTGGGCTCCAGAAATGGGACCCAATACTCTGGGTAGTAGTGTGTTGGTTAATCAGGTGTTTAGTAATTGTCCTATTATGATCCAAGGAAATGCATATGTAGCAGATCTGATTGGATTAACTTTTCATGAATTTGATTTGATTCTGGGTATGGATTGCTTATCCAAGCATCAGGTAGTAGTTGATTGTAATGCTAAGACATTTATGCTTGGGGGGCCTGGTCACCCTAAAATAGTATTGCAAGGCATCCACACTTTTTCTTTAACTAATATGGTATATGCTATGCAAGATCGAAAGCTCCTCAGGAAGGGATGTGAAGCATATCTAGCTTTTGTGTTTGATTTTAAGAAGGAAAGTGGTACATTGCTAGATATTCCTGTGGCGAAAGAATTTCCAGATGTATTCACTAAAGAATTACCTAGACTCCCTCCTGAAAGGGAAGTGGAGTTGCCTATTGAAGTTATGCCTGACACTGCTCCTATATCCAGAGCATCGTACATAATGGCTCTTACTTAATTGAAGGAGTTGAAGGTGCAGTTATAAGAGCTTCTGGATTAAGTGTTTATATGACCCAGTGTCTCACCGTGGGGAGCCCTAGTCTTGTTTGTTAAGAACAAGGATGGTACTTTGTGGATGTGTATTGATTATATGCAATTGAATAGAGTCACAGTGAAGAACAAGTATCTGTTGCCCAGAATTGAACACTTGTTTGATCAGTTGAAAGATGCAGGATTGTTTTCAAAGATAGATCTTCGATCGGGGTACTATCAGCTTCGACTAAAGGATGTGGATGTACCGAAGACCGTATTTAAGACCCGATATGGACATTATGAATTCTTGGTAATGCCATTTGGGTTAACTAATGCTCCAGCGACATTTAGGGATCTGATGAATAGAATATTCAGGCCTTATTTAGACCAGTTTGTTATGGTGTTTATAAATGATATCCTAGTTTATTCTAAAAAAGAACTTGATCATACTGAGCACCTTCGAATTGTGTTACAGACCCTGCGGGAAAGACAGTTGTATGCTAAGTTAAGCAAGTGTGATTTCTGGCTTCAAGAGGTATCTTTTCTAGGATATATTGTCTCTTCTAAAGCGATAAGAGTTGATCCTAGTAAGATAGAAGCAATTGTTAACTAGAAGCTACCACGGAATGTGACAGAAGTGAGAAGTTTCCTAGGTTTGGCTGGTTATTATCATCGGTTTGTGAAGAGGTTCTCGGTGATAGCATCCCCTTTAACTAAACTGTTGCGGAAAGAAGTGAAATATGAATGGTCTGATAAATGTCATAGTAGTTTTGATCAACTGAAAAGTATGCTTACTGAAGCTCCTATATTAGTCCAACCTACTTTTGGTAAGGAGTATGTTATGTTTAGTGATGCATCTAGAAATGGTTTGGGTTGTATTTTAATGCAGGATGGAAAGGTAGTTGCTTATGCCTCTAGGCAACTAAAGATACATAAACAGAATTACCCTACACATGATCTGAAGCTTGCAACAGTAGTGTTTGCCTTGAAAATTTGGCAGCACTACTTGTATGGGGAACGGTGTAGAATTTTCATAGATCATAAGAGTCTAAAGTATCTGCTTACCCAGAAAAACTCAATCTGAGACAACGACGTTGGTTGGAATTGTTTAAAGACTATGATTGTATTGTGGACTACCATCCGGGTAAGGCTAATGTCGTAGCTGATGCCTTGAATCAGAAGACCATTTCCGCATTATCTATGAAGTTGAGTGATTGGGAACGTGTATCTGAAGGAGCTTTCATAGCTCAATTGAAAGTAAGGCCCACTTTGAGACAAAAGATTTGTAATGCTCAGAAAATTGATGATAAGTTGCAACAACTTATCTCGACTACTCAGGATGGTAAACAACCTTATTTTTCTGTGAAAGGAGATGGTGAATCATTATAAAGATCGGTTATGTGTGCTAGCTAACGATAAACTGAAGAGAAACTGTTGTTTGAGGCTCATATACAGTCTTTACTATGCATCCTAGCGGAAACAAGATGTATCAAGATCTGAAGCAACATTACTGGTGGTCAGGTATAAAATGAGGTGTTATGGATTATATAGCTAAATGTTTGACATGTCAGCAAGTGAAAGCTGAACACCAGGTTCCATCTGGTTTGTGACATCCTATTTCTATTCCTCAATTGAAATGGGATAACATTACCATGGACTTTGTTACTGGATTTCCTCTTACTCAAAGAAAACATAATGCAGTATGGATAATTGTGGATAATTTTAATAAATCTACTCATTTTCTACCTGTTTGTCCTGACTATTCTTTGGATAGGCTTGCAGATTTATATGTAAATGAGATAGCGAGATTGCATAGAGTACTGTTGTCTATCATTTGCATAGAGTACCGTTGACTATCATTTCTAATCGTGATCCTCGATTTACTTCAAGATTCTGAAAAAGTTTACATAAGGCTCTGGGAACTCATGTTAAGTTCAGTACTGCTTTCCATCCCTAGACAATTGGACAGTCTGAATGGGATATACAGATATTAGAATACATGCTTTGGGGTTGTGTATTAGAATTTCTAGGGAGTTGGGATACTTATTTGACTCTGATGGAGTTTTCCCACAACATCAGTTATCAGACCAACATTGGTATGGCGCCTTATGAAGCATTGTACGCTAGAAGGTGTAGAACTCTGGTATGTTAAACTGAGTTGAGTGAAAATAAGATGATCGGACCTGATATTGTGAGAGATACTGAAGAAAAGGTTCAGATTATTCAACATAGGTTGAAAGCTGCCAGTGATAGGTAAAAGTCCTATATTGATTTAAAAAGGAGGGATATCGAATATCAAGTAGCCAATAAGGTGTTCTTGAAAGTGTCACCGTGGGAGAATATACTTAGATTTTCAGACCAACAGCTTATCAGTTAGCTCTTCTTGAAGAATTGGCTAAGTTACATGATGTGTTATATGTTTCTATGATGAGACGATATATGTCTGATGGTACACATAAGATTCCCGTACAAGAAATTCAAGTACAACTAGATTTGTCTTATGAAGAAGGGCCAATTTCTAACTTAGCTAGAGAAGTCAAACAACTTAGGAACAAGCTAATACTTTTGGTGAAAGTACTCTAGCACCACCATGGATTTGAGGAAGCAACATGGGAACTAGAAGAAACCATGAAAGCTCAGTATCCGCAACTATTTGGATCAGGTATGAATTTTGACGACGAAATTTCTTAAGGAGGGAAGATTTGTAACGTCCCACGTTAGGAGTTAGAATATTAAGTGCTTTGCATTTTTGAGTATTCATTTATATTTGCATGTGTATTTTTTCCACATACAAATAATTGTATATGCATTCATGACATTTTCCGAGTAAAATTGAATTATAAATGGAAATTATGGATTATATTGTCTTGAAAATTTAAATTGGACTGGATTCGACAATTTTGGTATTGTTTTTAGTATTTTGGAATTTAGAGTATTTTTGGACTAAGAGACAAATGAAGTATGTCATGTGGCTAGTTTACATGCAAAATGTGATGCGTGGCAATATATTTTTAACACGTGTAGTCACGTCCTTTGTATGGGAAACTGTTGTTTCTTCACCGAAATGCTTCATAACTCTTTCTCTATATTTTTGCTTGAAACCATACGTGTTCATCAAATTTCCAGAAAACTAGCCGGCTATGAATATAAATTTGCGTTGATTTTTGCGTATTTGTGAGGACTTGAATAATCTAGAATTTTACGTTGGAAGATTAGCTGAATTAAGTAAGTAACTTTGACGATGTTTTACTGTATAAACGAACACATACATGGGAAGTTTAAGCAGTATAATTTTTGTGAATTAATATGCTGAATGACTTAGATGAGGAATTGAAGTTGTGAATGTATGAGAATAGCAACAACAAGTGAATTTGGAATTGATTGAACACATCTGAGTTGAATGAGTGTTGTGAAATATAGAAGAGTATGGAAATTCATGAAACTCACTGAATATATGCTCTGTTTCTCATTGTATATGCGTGAGTATTTGAGTGTGTATAGAAATGGAACAAATGCAGAAACTGGAAATTATGTGAATGACTATATGAAATTTTGATGTTTAAGATTAAAGCTTGGATTTTTGATTTGTTTTGTGTTGTTGAGCTGAATTAAAGATAGAAGAATTGGTTTCAGTGTTATATGTGTTAATTGAAGAGACGGAAGAAGTGAGAAAATCGGGAAAATACAATAGAGAGAGGAAGTATATGTATAGTTTCAGATTTTTGGTGTTTAAAGTGTAAACCTGAATCTGACTTGTTTAGAAGTTGTACTGGATATAAAAATGCAAAATATATGATTTAGGAGTGAGAAAGTCTGGAAAGAATAGAGGAAGAAAAGAAATAAATGGAAGAAGCTGGTGCCATTGCACGACCGTGCATAGACATGCACGGGCACCCGTGAGTGATTTAATTGGTGGGTTATTTATGAGGAAATTCACGATCGTACAATGAGAGGAGAAAAATAGGTGTGTTTTCATGTATAAAGGCACGATCATGACTCTGATGAAGAAAGATGGAATGTGCGATCGTGCACCAGCACGATCGTGACTTTCCACTAGCAGTTGGTGGTGCACAATCATGCTCATGCACGATTGTGCACCCGAAGGTTTTCTCAAAACTGAACATTCTTTGATCTTTAGTTATAAATTCTTCTCCCGACATCCAAATGACTTGACTCTTAGACCAATAGATTTCTAACACATTTTTCTATCTGTCCATAAAAATTGATAGCCGTCTAAATTGATTTGAAAAAGATTGATTGAATGAAAGTGAGGGAATTTGTTGGAATAGTATGACCTCGAATATTTCACTAAACATACTTCACTGTTTTGCTTATATCTTGATCTATAGAGCTTCGAATGAGATGATTCTTGATTCTAATTAAACTAGAGACATAAAGCTACAAATGTCCTGAAGAAGTAAAATTGTAATTCTGATTTTAAGAATTTCAAAACCTGTTATGAATTTGAGTTAAGAATTCTGTTGTAACTTAAGAACATTATGCCATAGTTTTGTGTATTGTTCAATATGATTGAATAATATGACTACATTAACGATAAGAAACCCAGAATTTTTCATGAACATGCATTGTACGTATTCAGTATACATGAATGTGCATAAATGAATTCATAATCGTTCATAATAGTGATATGTGTATGTGTTAAATGTTATAGACGAGCACGTTGAATGACCATTGCCAGATATTGCCGGGACTTCAAAGTAATAAGCCAGAAGGGAGCTATTGTGAGTAATATAAGATAGTTTCATCTTCATTTGTTCTGTTTGATATTGAATTGAGTTGACTTATGCTATTTGAGTGTATTGAATTAGGAATGTCCGAGTTGTTGAATATATGAATCTGTTATGTTTTTAAAACTATTAAGTCCTAATCGTGGGTAAATAGGCATATCTAGAATGGTCTGCAGCTGCTCCTGCAACACTTCGGTGTCTCCTTTCATTGACACTTCGGTGTCATTTATTATTGACACTTCGATGTCTCCTATTATTGAGACATAAGTCTCTCCTATTTTATTATGTCAATTAGGTATCTCCTGTATATGTCCCGTTACCCACTTCTGTTGATTGATTAGTAATCATCTGATTTGTATTCTGATATATGTTGGATTCTGATTTTAAAAAATTTATGTTTTGATTTGAGGGGAATTATTCCTTTTTTGATACTGATTTCTATTATCTGTTCTGAAATTTATTATTTGCTTATGCTATAACTTGATTTAGTATATTTCATTATCAGTGTATGCACAGTTTAGTTATTACTCACTATGCTATATGCCTAGGATGGTGGATTTTCCCCGTTTAGGATTTGAGAGACATTTGTAAAGACTGGGACAAGTCAACTACAAAGGCCAAAGGAGTCCGAGTTTTGTTTTTATCATAATGTAAATTTTGAGTTTGATTTTGGCTTGTATCTAATGTATATGACTTTTGAATTCGTTTGTACGTTTGTAAAAACTAAACATTAGTTTGGATTGGGGTTTAACATAAGTTTGTATTAATTTCAATGTAATTTAATGTATGTTTACCTGAAATGTTTTATGGAAGATTTTGATTGCGTTAGTTTGTTTGTACTATTCTGTATGGTATCTATATATCCTTCTAGGGGGTAAGTGGTTGTTACAACAACCAAAAGCTAAGTGTGGAAAAAATTGATTGGTGCTTAATTGATTATTTAATTATTTCATAACACTTAGCAATTAAGGACATGAAATTGCTTAAGATACTAACTTTGACTTATATGTGATTTTAATTCGAAAGCGAAGAAGTCAAAGTGAGTCAAAAGCTTTACATTTCGGTCATTTTTTGAAGATTAAGTTTCACTTTTCTTCATGGAGCAATAAGAAGAAAATTAAAAGAAGAAAATTTTTTTGAAAAGAACAGTGAATGAAGATGGACAACTAGAAAAAGAGACAAAAATGATAGTGTAAGGTGAAGAAAACTTAGTGCGGGAGAACAAGGTAGGAGATGAAATGCAGACAAAAGGAAGGAGTAACTAGGAACAAAACAATGCAACATGAAGCAGGAAATGACGTCTAGGTAACGTAGACAAGGAATAAGTTTCAAGAGCAGACGTTTGTAAGGGTTTTAAACATGAACAGTAAGATGGACCACCAATGTTTATTCGTCACATCGGTGAATTAGTAGAGAGAAGTTTGCGACATAAGAGAGCTTGGAGGCGCAGTGAAGAAATAACTTAGGGGGTTTCAGCTAGAACATTGACTGGGGGCTGAAGCATTTTCTTAGGATAAATTCATGGAGGGTTAGACGTCCTGACGCCGATTCAGAGGTGATATCGACACCGATGACTCGGGTTAAGTGTTTTTCTTTGTTTTAGTTGTTTCTTTCTCTCAGTGGAATGGATTATATTATCTATTGGGTATTGTGAAAAGATGATTTTAATATGTTAATTAAATCGTTTATTTGTAAACCCATTGCTAAAATTTCAATGTAATCCGTAGTTATTATGTTGAAATTCATATGTAGTAATTAATGATTCGTGATCGTTAGGGATAACATAGCCTAGGTTAAATGGCGCATCGTATATGGTTATTATCTTGATTAATCGGTTTTTCTAATTCGTAATGCTACTGCCTAATTAAATCTAGAGATCATATTTTAGATTATTCGGTAGTTAGGTTTAATTAACGATCGTATATTGATTAAACAAAACTTAAGAGAAAACTCGGTTTAATTACTAACCCACGATTAATAGTTGCTAGGAGAAGTTTGAGAACAACAAATCAATGAAAAATGCTTAATTAGGGCGTAGGTTGAGATTGAACCAAAGAATCCGGTCCCTACTGAATTCCCCACTCTTATCATTTTTTAAATGTTTTCTTTAATTTGTTTTCATTAGGTTAGTTTTATTTTATTTTTATATTTCAAAATCCAACCCCCCCGTCTTCTAAACATCAATTAATTTCATTTCAACAACTTTACACACACTCTTTACAGGATCGACATAGACTCACTACTGCTATAGTAATAATGTAGTTATTTTATTTTGACTAGAGTTATAACATGTTGTTACAACTAAAATTTGTTGGTATTGGAAAAATAAAGGAACTTTATGGAAGAAGTTTAAATTGATACGTAATTAATCATATGCGAAGGTATAGAAGATGCAATTGAGAAAACTCAGTATATGATTGAAATAGAACCAATCATCAATTTCGTTGCAAGGTAATATATAGTCATTTTTATTAATGATCTGGATAATAAACATCGAGTTTTTGATGTTCATATGAGCTGGTAGACCAATGCAGAAAAAAAATGACAATACATGTATATGACACCAAGTAGAGCAACTAGAAATGGGGAGAACGAGTGGAAGCATGTATTGAAGCAAGGAATTGACGGACTGGTCATAATTAATTTAACACACAAGAGTAGCTTTCAAAGATCAATTCTTGGTGTTCATGCTGCGCTTGGCGGCTTCAGCATTTTCCTTGATAAATTCTTTGGATTCCTCAGCTTTCCCTGTTACGGAGTCTTTGATTCTCTCTGTGGTATCTTTAACTGTTCCCCAAGCATCCTGCACCGTTTGCTTCGCCTTCTCCGATAGGTCCTGTGCTGCCCTCGACACATTTCCTGCAGCGTCTTTTGTTTTCTGGGTTGCCTGCCGATTATATGTGTTTTTAAATTGACGTCAACGATGGTAATTATTTATTTTAAAGAGTTGTTGCGACCACCAAAATATGGTAACTGAGCATGTTATATAGTTGCAAATGTACCCACATCAATTATAACTATGGCAGTAGTCCAAAACCCATCGCAATTAGAACGCTTATAATGAATGTGATTAGAAAAATATAATTTAGAGCTTCGGAAGATTCTTCATGAAAGAATGAAAGCTATCAATTACATCATCGGCAGCGGAAGTAGCCTTGTTTTTCAGTTCTTCGCCAACTTTCTTGGCCTCATTAGCCGCCTGTTTTGGTGGCTCAAATGCCATTGAGGCCAGATCCTTTCGTAAGCACGCCTGCCAAATGATACAAACGTACTAATTATCATGTACCCTTGTATTTCATTGTATAAAATTATGAGCTGACGATAGATAATTGCACTACACCTGAAATTGCCTTGTGATAATGACCCTGGAGCTCCAAGACTTCTTAATAAGTAGAGCACCGACTCTGCCACAGGTGGGAAGGGAAGTAGTAAAAGATAAGCTTGCCATTACAGTAGAGTACAGAGTATATGACTGGCTGGTTTCGGTTATAGCTTAATTTTTGTGAGGAAGAAGTTTACAAATTCGGATTTTATATTCAGGGAATTGGGTGCCATGTGGATTAATTTCAGATGCCAGGGCATGAACTAGGCGATTTCAACTCCCATGCGTGCACGTGCACGTGGTTATAAATTCTGGTCAGCCCTTTCGCAGTTAGGACCCAGTATTGTAGGTAGGTTTGTTGGGAAACAAATAACAGCCTACACGTCATCCCACTTGTCCACAGTTATTGCAAGTTTCTACTCTCTCTCTCGCTCGCTTGCTCTTTAACATAGAGAATTAACGAAATGTAGTAACATGTCAAGTTTCAACTCTTAAAATAAAAGTTATTTTATTTTAAGTCATTAACAACGACTGAAATCCAATATTACAATAAAAGTTATTTATTGAGACGAGTTGTTTCTTCAAGTGGAAAAATTAAGCACAATAAAAACATTTTGTTTTTTGTTTTGTTATCTTTAATAATATAATAAAAATTTTATTAAATCCGTAACCTTCTTATCATTATTATTTATTACTAATTTGTTAAATGCCTTATGATAGTGGGAAAATTAATAATTGTTTAATTTTGTATTTAGAGAACTAGTTATTTTCATCTTCCTTAAATTTCTAAAAACGAATTTCATGATGGCAAATTTTGGTGCTTTTATGTAGTGTTCCAAAGAGCAACCCAGTTATTATTTTTGGTAAACTTACGGTCCTCATCAGGTTTCAACCTTTTTGCTTCTTGAAACACTGTACATGGGCCTTTAATTCATTATGCGTTGAAACACCATAAACGGAGCTAGCTTTAGTTAATTCACTTTGTCTCTCTCCTTCCTGAAGCTTTTTGAAGTTCGGTAGATATCCTTTCATTGTCTCCCGCCTCATATGCTTAATTTCTTCACCTAATTCATTAAGATTTTGCCAGTTCTTGCGTCAATTCTTCGTCTCAATTGCTCCAATGGTCAGTTGCCCGTTGATTTTCCTCTCTGCTTGCTAATTCCCGTAATCATCAACCACTTTATGTCTTCTTGCTTATTCTCACGAAACCCTAACGGTGTCGGTGAGATGTTTGCCTTTGCATGTTACTATCCATCCAAGCAATTTACTCCATTAACCCACCCTAAGCATCTTTATAGTCGCATGAAAACAAAGCTTCCCCAATTTTCAAATTAAACCACCAACACAAATATTCAGCAATAGCCCAACTTAATTAGCCATGTACGGAGTACTGCCATTACCCATTATTGTTTTCAGGAAATTTTTGCATGTTCTGTGTGCCGGTACTAAAATTCTTAAGCCATTAATTTTTAAATAGTTTCCAAAACATACTATTATTCATCAAATTCATCATTAGTTCTAAAAAAAATGATTGTTTGTCAAATATAAAAATATTCTATACAACATAACTACCCAAATTGTCACATTAAGAGATATATACAATCAATAACTTTACTCAATTAATCTATTGGCCTCACTTAATCTTCACTCTGTCAGTTCGGCAATTACTTGATCTCCTAAAAAAATAATGACAAGAGGTAAGCTGTCTACTCAGTAAGGATGACCGATTGTACCCTTAAAATCAAATAACTCAATTAATAATTATAAAACTTAGTCAAGTAATTGAAACATTCATATAATACAAAGACACACATCATTACTCATTCTAATATGAACAATTAACATACATCTCAAAATTTTACCAAACAATGATAACATAAATATTAATACATAAATCTCATGATTAATTGAATTTCCAGAGCTTGCTTAACCTAGTAGGCTTACATTCAATAATCTGTCGGCTTATCTCTACTCATCAATAATCTCTCACCAAGTGAAATCATAATTAAATCTATAAATATCGGTACATGGTACCTCAATTTCTGAATCTCTCTTGGTGTCCTGGTATTACTCCAACACCTAGCAGTCGACATAGGATATCCCCAAGACTCATGACATCCCGATACGACTCCAGTACCTAACCAGCAGCACAGGATATCTCTAGGACTCAGGATGCCCCGGTATCTGCTCCACGGACAACTACCTAGCCACGCTCGCTTATCTCTAAACAACCTATTAATCGATGACCATTCAATGTAGCCTATCCTAGGCAAGCTACTGATTCTCGATTCTCACCAATTATTCACAACATATTATCAACTCGTCTCTATTTAATAACAAATTTTCTCTGAATTAACAATCAATAACCTCAATATACATAACAAAATATAATCACAAAAAACCTTGTAATTCATGTATGAAACCATTCATCATTAATTTAATTAATGACTAATTCAAAATATAATTTATTAACAACAAAACGATACTCTATTTTAAGAGTAAAGTCTAAAGTTATCCTTACCTCGATTTTAGACTTAACTAATTAATAATCCAAATTACTCTTAAATTGGACTTTCAGTCCTAGAATTTACAAAATTCTATTAGACTAATTTTTGAAAAATTTCCGACCTAATTACACTTAATAATCCAACATTATTCTCTTTTATAATTTATTCTTAATTATAAAAAATAATATCCTTACTAACCTAACTGTCATAATTACCAAAATACTCTTAACTAATTAAAAATCCTATTTTACTCTTATCCATTTCAATTAATACCAAAATGCCCTTTTTAGAAGTAAATTATAGATTTACCTTCACTTTTGTATTTCCTATTTTGCCCTTACATGTAACTTAAAGTTTAAAAAATATGACATCTTCTTCACCCTCTCCTCTTCTCCTATCTCCTCTTCTTTTATCATTTTCCCCATTTTATCCCTTTCCATGATTTCAATTATTGTCCCCAAAACCCACAACCTGCAATCCAACTATAAACTAGTGTAGGATGATCAAAATCATAAAAAATGACATAACATAGTTGGTGGAATTTGAATTTTTACCTAAGTGTAAGGGATTTTAGGGTTGCTAGCTTCCATAACTTCCTCCCAATTTTTTGCAATACAAACACAATGAGGGAACCTATGACGGAAGTGTTACATGCTGGAAAAAAATGGCACATTAAGACACATCCTAGTTGTAAAAGTTGAGAGAAAAGATGAAGCAGATGAAGATTTTTGATGGTGTTTAATGCATTTCCAGATGTTGTCTTTTTATACAGCTTAATAGTTATGGGATGGGCTCAGCTGTTGGGTTTGTTTTATTTTATGAATGGGCTTTACAGTTCTTCCCTTCTTAAAAGAATTTCATCCTCGAAATTAAATTACCCTGATGATCCAAACAAATGAGGATACTAACGTTGAACTTCATCCTCTAACTCCCAAGTAGCTTCTTTTGGAGAACAATGATGACTCTATAAAATTCGCACCATCAGAATCTCCTGTCTCCTTAATTTCCTAATATGTATATCCAACATCTACACTGGCTCCTCCTTATAATTGATGTCAATTGTAACTTCAATCTCAGGTATCGATATAATATGACTAGGATCTAATCGGTATCGTCTCAACATCGATACATGGAACACATCTTGAATCTGTGATAACTTTGGTAGTAATGCTAATTTGTAAGCTAATGGCCCCATATGTTGTACAATTTCATATGGCCCGATATACTTCAGACCCAACTTTCGTTTCCAACCAAACCTCAGAATTCCCCTCTAAGATGATACTCAAAGAAATATCATATCTCTAACATTGTACTCCATCTTCCGATGATGTTGATCAACATATTTATTTTACTAATCTTAAGTTGTCTTCAAGCATTGCCTTACAACAACTATTTTCTCGATCGTATCTTGAACTAGCTCCAGTCTCTCTAATAATCTGGCCCACTCTATATCCCAACATATCGGATCTCTATATCACCTGCCATATAATGCCCCAAATGGTGCCATATCGATGCTAGAGTGGTAACTATTATTATAGGCAAACTCCATCAAAGGTAGATATCTATCCTAAGATGAAGAATTGAATGAGAAGAGTTACTGCAAATATTGTCAAAGACCAATGGAGATCAAAGCATCATTTGTGTAAGATATAAGTTGGTGATTGTCGGAAATAAATCTCTAGATAAAATGGGATGACTTTGATGATGCAAACCTATAATGCGAGGATGATAACATTTGATTGATAAATATTATAAGAACATTATAGATGATTGTAGTAAGAAATCATTTTTGGAGAAGAATTTCACTGAATTACATTAAGTAAATCAGATAGTTTTATGTTAAGAATGATCAATGAAGAAACAAATCAGAAAGGATTATAAAAAGATTCAAAGGTGAGTATTGGAGTCTTATTCCTGATGGAAACTCAAGCATGAAATTTAAGATATGCTACTAAGAGTGTATGCATTATGTTTGATGTAAAGTATCCAACTATGTGATCTGATTCTTGAATTTGAGGTGACATTATTATTAATATGAGGAGATCAGTCAGGTAAGAATTTTGAGAACAAACTTTTTTTAAGGGGGAGAATTGTTGGACCCTGAGCTTTTTGTAGAAGATTAAAACTATTGAATGAGAAATTTTGGTGATTAGTCACGAGTTAAGAGCAAATAAATGAAAGTTCTTGAACCAAGAAATAATAGACAAAAGTAAAGTAGGGAATGATAAAAAGTGAATAGATTCATGATTTTCTATGGTGTTTTTGGTGGATAAGAGATTTTTGAAATGGAAAGAATTAAGGTTGTTGGACCCCTATTTTTAAGTGGAAATTTAGAAATATTAAATGAAAATCAATGAGTGTTTTTGTATTTGTATTGTGTTAGAGATGTTTTTGTACTTTAAGAAAGTTAATGAGAAAA
>JANIHZ010000009.1:24240823-24255666 GCA_027478365.1 Erythroxylum rufum | reverse complement strand
AGAGCGGTCGTCTCCACCTACTACCAAGCGATGAAATTCCCGACGCCCCATGGAATCGGAACTATCAGGGGTCAGCAGAGAATCGCAAGGGAGTGTTACTTGGCAGAAACGAAAACATTAGACGGGGCGGTAGTCCTGACGAGCTCTCTTGATGTGAGAGCCGACGAGGAGATGGATAGGATGAACCCAGTGGAAGAGACGCAACGGGTCGTACTAGATGAAGCCGACCCCTCCAAATTCACAAACCTAGGTTCCGAGCTGCAGAAGGACCTGGTTAAAGAAATCACAGACTGTTTGGTGGAAAATAGATCGGTCTTCGCTTGGATACCGAGCGATATGCCTGGAATTTCTCGATCGGTCGCCTCGCACTCGCTTGGTATTCGACAAGGTTACAAGCCAGTTAGGCAAAAGAAGCGATCGCACTGCAAGGAGCGACAGGAAGTGATCAAGAAAGAAATAGAGAAACTACTCGAAGCCGGATTCATCCGAGAAGTCAAGTACCCCGAATGGCTCGCCAATGTGGTGTTGGTGAAGAAGAAAAATGGGAAGTGGAGAATGTGCATCGATTTCACTGACTTGAACAAGGCGTGTCCAAAGGACAGTTTTCCCCTACCCAAGATCGACCAGCTGGTAGACTCCACCTCCGGACATGAACTTCTCAGCTTCTTAGATGCTTTCTCGGGCTACCATCAAATTCAGATGAGCCTCGAAGACGAGGAAAAGACTGCCTTCATAACCGACCAGGGCACGTATTGTTACCAAGTAATGCCGTTCGGCCTGAAGAATGCGGGGGCCACTTATCAACGACTCGTCATGAAGGTCTTCAAAACACAGATAGGTCGAACTGTTGAAGCTTACGTTGACGATATGGTGGTTAAAAGTAAGACGGCTGCCGAGCATGTAGGAGATCTGAAAGAAGTCTTCCAGACCCTTGATAAATTTCAGATGAAGCTGAACCCGGAAAAGTGCGTCTTTGGTGTGGCATCCGGAAAATTCCTGGGGTTCATGATTACTCAACGAGGGATTGAAGCTAATCCGGAGAAAATCGAAGCCATCGTCCAAATGCCCTCGCCACGATGTTTGAAAGAAGTACAGATATTGACTGGTCGGATAGTCTCCCTGAGCAGATTCGTTTCCAGATTGGGGGACAAGTGCCTCCCATTTTTCAAAATTCTAAGGAAAGCAGATGTAACCCAGTTTCAGTGGTCGGAGGAGTGCGAAAGAGCTTTCCAGCACTTAAAAAAGTATCTAACAAGCCCGCCTGTTCTGCAAAGCCCCGTTGAGGGAGAAACACTGATTATCTATCTGGCGGTCACAGAGGGGGCAGTCAGCGCGGTTCTGGTTCGATCGGATGGTAAGGAGCAATTTCCGATCTACTACGTCAGCAAGGTATTGAGCGGGCCAGAAACACGGTACGCGCCCATAGAAAAGTTAGCTCTCTCCTTAATAACTGCGGCGCGGAAACTGAGACCGTATTTTCAAAGCCATACCATTGAGGTGTGGACCGACCAGCCTCTCAGGCAATGCCTTCAAAAACCTGAGACCTCCGGAAGGTTAATAAAATGGGCTGTAGAGATGGGAGAGTTCGACATACAATACAAGCCCCGGACGATGATTAAGGCACAGGTATTGGCAGACTTCATCGCAGAGATGAGCCAGCCCAGCTCGCAGGGTGAGCAGGTCCCTGCCTGGAGTTTGTTTGTTGATGGGTCGTCCAACTCTGAAGGATGCGGGGCAGGAGTGGTATTGATCAGCCCGCATATGGAAGAAAAGGCAGAATATGCCCTTCGGCTAGAATTCAAAGCCTCCAATAATGAGGCAGAATATGAGGCTCTAATAGCCGGTCTCCAACTGGCTAAGGAAATGGAAGTGAAGCATCTGAAGATATATAGCGATAGCCAAGTGGTGGTCGGCCAAGTCACTGGGCAATACGAAGCCAAAGGGAGCAGCATGATCGAATACCTGGAGTTAGTAAAGCGGGAATTAAATAATTTCGAGCAGTATTCAATCAGCAGGATAGAACGAACTCAGAACGCTAAAGCGGATGCGCTCTCCAAAATGGCCTCCGATCGACACGCCAAAAATAACGTTCTAGTCGAACGACTGGATCGTCCCAGTATTCAGAAAGCCAAGGAAGTTCTTGATGTAAATACCGGTCGATCGAGTTGGATGGAACCGATTAGACAGTATCTCCTAGAGGGAACGCAACCACGAGAGATCTCAGAGGCCAGGAAATTGAGAATAAAGGCGGCTGAGTACGCGGTCATAGGTGATACCCTGTACAAGCGATCTTATGACTGGCCGCTGCTGCGATGCTTGAACGAAGAAGAGGCAGAACAAGCAATGGCCGAAGTCCACGAAGGAATGTGTGGCAACCACGTTGGAGGCAGAATGTTAGCCCATAGGCTGATCAGACAGGGGTATTACTGGCCGACAATGAGAAAAGACTGCCAGGAGAAAGTCGACCGATGTGAGGCCTGCCAGAGAAACAACAACTTGTCTTACCAGCTGACTAAGAGGATGAAAATTGTGAGCCATCCTATCCCTTTTGCTCAATGGAGAATGGATATACTGGGGCCTTTCCCTCTCGGTCCCGGAAACGGAAACATTCAGTTCCGTCAGAATCAGGCAGAACCAGATATATTTTTATATATATTTCATTTGTCAATTGCTCAAGAATGGATTCCACTTAGTTGTGGAACTTGATCACATCTTCCATATTCTTACTATGAAAACTGTTGATGGATGTTTTAAACTCCGAGATGGACTTATCATATTGTTGAACATCTTTTTCAATCTATTTTAAGTATGCTTATCTAATGAATAAGGATAAGAATATAAAAGAGATTTTTAGTGCTAAAGATTGTTCCTTATATAATTGTTAGCATCCTAGTTTAATGTAAGTTCTTTAAGGAACAACTTTTATACTTCTTTATTATTTATAGTAGATTATCAACCATTCCTTGTTTTCCTCCAAAACTATTAGTAGCTATAAGTTTTCTATTAATAGATCATTTAAAATTTGGATTTCCTCTTTTAAATTTTCCCTAGAGAACTCCATTTTTTTTATTGATATCTTCATTTTAGTTTATATATTCTTAGGGTGCAAAGATCTTTTTGTCCTAGTGGAGGCATTAGTATAGCAACTCCTTCATTAAGTGGTATGGGTAAAGGTGGTGGTGATGGAATTAATCCATTTTAGGAAATAATGGGTGAGGATGATACTGCTCCTGTAGTTATTAGAGGCGAGAGAGGGTCCAAAGGTGGTATTGTTGGTATTGCATTTTCTAATGATGGTGGTGATGATGGTAGAGCTAGTGGTGCTATTGTGCTTTTATATGCCATAGAAGGTGGTGATGACATATTTTCCATTACTACATTTGAATGTAACTTGTGTGATGGTTATAATAGAGTAAATGCTGAGGGAGATGGTAGCCTTCTTACTATAAAAGGATTGGATGATGTCAATAGATAGTAGGTGGTAAAAAAATTGAAATGCTAACTCTTTCATTATTGATGATAACATTAGTGGTTTTAATGATGATACTGATGTTATTCTCTTGCTTCATTTGTTATCAAAGTTGTCTTATCCATTTTAATTTATTTTATTATGTTATCTTGGTTCCTTATCCTTAAATGTTACAAGTTCTGTCGCTTGAGACTCTATGCTTTCCTTACTTTTAATTATTAGTTGATTCTATAACATACACTTTTAATTCAAAGATGTAATCTTTCCTACCGTATCTTAATATTTCATCATCCATATATTTCTTTTGGTCTAAATAGTTAAAATTATAAAGTCTTACATTTTGAATTATATGGAACAAGAGGGGAGGAGATATGAGGACAAAGAAATCCATAAGTATGAAATATGTTTTAATAGTAGGGCCTATTATTGCCAGTTAGGCTCTATATTGACATTAGTGGGATATGCTCAAGGAAAAAGTTATAAAAGGTTATTTGATAATTAAAGAACCTTAATACGGTTAACGTTTCCATAATATTGCATTACAATAAGGTTTGGTTTGAATTTTGTTTAAAATCTTAGGATCCAAAAGGGACTTTTTACCTTTAAGGAAAATTTTATCTTAAGAACATCAACACCACATTGGATAAATAAAGTTAGCCTTCCATGACTTGATCATATCAAAAAGTAATGACAAGTCTTGAGAGAAAGTTTTCTAAAAGACAGTTCACTAAACCTATGGTAAAGATTGCAAGTAATATGTACAACTTCAATATAACAACATAGAATGAAAGAGCTTCCTATATCATAGAGGACATGCTATCTGGCAAAAAATATAGATTCCATTGAAGAGGTGTTTCAAAATTAGAATAAAATCATAGGTAGCTTTTTATGTGGTTCATATTTTTTAATAAAATAATATGCTAAAAAACACTTACAATTATATAAATAATAAAGGAAATGTGATATGAATCAACAAAGGGATGATTCGGCCAAGGTTAGAGGTAATATCAAGAAGCAAAATCATTTAATCATTCATGGAGGGCTAACGAGAAGAACTAAAGCTAAAAGGATGAAAGAAGCATTAACTCGCTTACTTGAAGACATTCTATCAATGGTTTATGTATGCAAGAGGAGGTTAAAATTATTAACATAATTCAAACATGTTCAAATCATGAAGAGAATGATCTTGCTAGAATTAGGTTTTTAATTTTGTTAAGTTTGAGTTTTATTCTCTTAATTAGAATAAGGAGTTGCAAGGTTGAACTACTTAAAACCAATGTTCATAGCTTAGTTGTCAAGTTATGGGGCTGTCCTTAAATGGGTAGTTACAATTTTTATTAAATTAGAATTAAATGTTGTCTTAGCCTTTGTTCTATATCGAAAAGGCTAATTATCTTTATAAATACATGATTTGATGAATATAAAACACCTAAGTTTTTTGTGTGAGAGTTTTGTTTAAAGTTCTTGTATTATCTTTGGAACTTATCAAACTAATTTAGTTTGTGGTGTTTAACACCTAAAATCTTTGTTTTATTTTTAACTTATCAAACTTGTAAGTTTGTGGCTTTTTAGAGGATTCAAATTATTGTTTTAATTATTTTATCATCATTCCTTTGATAGAGTAATTGGAATAGTTTGTTTCTTACCTTCAAACTTGAATGATTTAGTTATCCATCAATTATGGAGGGTGTTAATTTGCATTCCATATGTATCTTAGTTCTTTAGCTATTGGGGGTGTATGGTTACTAAATTCATGATTTCTCTATGGGTGCTAAATTGGTGGTTTCTATTATTTAGTATCAGAGCTTTTACCTCAAGTTTGAGGTTGATGTATCCATTTATTTGTTGTTCATCTAGTTCTTCGCTCTCTTTTTGTCACGACCCGGAACTACATCGGGCACATGACAATGGCCGCATACCCAGGCTAAGGATACTCACGGTACCCTTAACCCGACTATGCAAGGCTAACTGAATATCCTTTGAAAACATTTGGACAATATAACGACTGTATTTTGAAAATCTCAAAACTCAACTAAAATACCTGTACATCAGTTTTAATTGCACTTCTATATTCACATTTAAAACTCTACCACAACTTTTAGACTTTTAAGTCCACCCAAGAGCAATCTCAACAGCAGTACAAAAGGTTCATACATAAGGTCATTTACAAACCATAAGATAGTCAAGATTTAATTTACAAAATCATAAAGTATATCAACATGACCAACTTAATAAAAATAGTTCATGAGCCACTATACAACAAAAGTACAAAACAGAGAATACCTATATACAGTAATGCTCCGAAAATGTCAAAAGACCGTACGATACACTCAGAGCTTCAAGCTCACCAAATTAACGTGTATGGTTGGAAAGCAGAGGGTGTGAGTACACTATGTACTCAGTGAGTAGGAAAAATATATATCACAAATAGAACCCGGTACACACCAAGACGGTCTAGATAACTTAAGGATGGGTTTTTCACGCATCTAGCATGCACATAACCACCTATGAAGAACATACATGACATAGAAACACATAGGCCTAGCCTATGACTCAACACATACTAGTTAGGAACCACATAGGCCTAGCCTATTAATCACTTATCCAATGAACATAGGCTTCAGTTTCAGTACACAAGAGCATAAAAGCATCACATGTATAAATCAAATCTTGTCAAGAAGTCAAATCTCCAAATAGGCCAAAATAGTTATGTGTGTCACCATTAGTTGGCCAAACTAGTGTGCACACCCACCAATTCTCGGTGTTGACTTGACTTTCATCTATGGTGAGTCCAGACTACAGTCGAAAAAAGCGTCATGAACCTAGGTGATGACCTCGTCGGTGAGCAGACCTCTAGGTGTGCAATCACCTGCAAGTTCCTTAGAAAGGTGTCGATACAAGGAATCAACTTTTATGTACCAGCATAGAGGGTATGGGGGCCACTTAATCTATTGTGCCTAGCACACGAATGTCCAATCACCAATCACAAAATCATATACAAATATTAAGTAATAAAATCAAGTAAGTTCCATGCCTTTATTTATTGGTCCAACCGATAAAATGGAACCTTGCCATGACTCTAAGTCAAAAGAGAATATATACACGCAGCATACATGACTCGGTTATGTATATGTAAGTTCCAAAACATTATTTCATGCAATAAAAGTCATCTTTTGCACTCCAAGTGCAAATTTGTTCAAAAATGTAGTTTCGGAGAATAAAACGTTGTCCTTTGCACTTCAAGTACATATTTGTTGAAAACAATATCATTTCTCAAAATACGTAATAAAAACATCAGTTGCAAAGATTTATTCAACATAATGTAGTTTATTAAATAAACAATTATACTAACATCTATTTGAGATTCAATTATACTATGTATTACCTAGGTTCAACATTCACATACAAGTCATCATGCATGTCTTAGGATGTCCTAAACCCATTTGAGAGATATGGTTTCCCCAACTCACATCAAAAGAAGGTGTACACTCCCTTGACTTTAACGATTCTCGATACGAGCTCCTTGATCTACACCTCCTGAGCCTTTATACATACAAATATATAATGTGTTTACTACTCAAACATGTATCTCATATTCATACACCACCACCTATGTGTATAAAACACAATATCACTATCCTTAAGCTATAGGATTCCGCCATTAAGCTTCTCACATGGTTACTTCCCTTATTATTCATATAAGCTTTCTTTTGCATTTTCCAAGGCATTTTAGGCCATTACTCATCTAAGCACATTAGGCCATTACTCATGAATCTAAGAAAAATTTCAAGTTTACTCTAAGCAAACATAAAAGCCTCTTTCTAATGCATACCATTACAAATCCTTAAATCCTAAGCCAAGCTCACTTAGGCATTTTATCAAACACCTAATGTGCATGACTATCAAGTCATATTTTCAAGACTTTGTCATTGTAATTAATGCTCCTATCTTATTATATAACAAGCACTTCCAAACAACAACACATTTAACCACTCCATTCAATCCAATTCCCTTCATTTAAGCCATATTCATCATAATTATACAACTCATTACATTAGTACATTTTTCCCTTATCACTTCCTCCAAGCCTTATCCAATATACATGTTCTTCATTTTTCATCATCAATTCACATTATACATACATAATTAACACCATAGAATTCATTTAAACCATCAATTTCAAAATATTTAAATTTTCACAAACTTTCACCAAAGAGAGGGCATCTCGGTTTTGGCTTAAGGAGACTTCTCCATGACTCATTTTATTAATCTAAACCATGTTTCATACATATTCAAGCATGGAGAACAACATATCTTAACACCAAACTCAAAATCATAATATAGAGAGAGATGAGACAAAATTTACCTAAACCTTCCTTTAGTGAAATCTCCAAATCCTTTGAGAATTTCTAAAATCTAATGATAGATTTGATTTCTTTGACCCCAAATTAGCTTAGAACACCTTGGTTTAAGTTGAAAAACCAAAAAGAATGGTGAATTTTGATGATGGCCAAAACTTCCTCTTCTTCCTCTCTTTTCTCCTTTCTTCTCCTTTCTTTTAATTAAAACAAAATGTCTTAAGTCCTTAGAAATGTGATGCACGGCCATAAGTGAAAGAAAGGTCTAGAATATTGACCCTTCTTTGACCAAATGGGGTGAAATTACCATTTTGCCCTTAGCTTATTTCCATTTTACCCTCCAAACTATTGTAGCGCACTCTTATTTTAGGGTACATACCGGGACGCCCGGAGGACCTTCCAGTACATATCCTATGATAATGGTGCGATACGTTCAATCATAACATTCACTTAATATGGCATCATTTATCTTTATTCTCTTATAAAAAATCATAAGGAAAGTCACAATATTTTAAAATCAAATTTCCTCACTTCATTTCATGAAAACCAAATGTCTACAATGTATCTTTCAACATCCATACTTGTACAACATCATAACCTAATACAAAAAGTGCTACGTAAATGAGGAAATACACAAAATCAATTTAATCTGTCCAAACCCAGCTGACCGACCTTTAAGTCATTTCTTCTCTCCCAAAAATACAAGGCTACACTACTTGTAGTGTCCCTCCATAGCTGATGTCGTCTTTCGGTCTTGAAAAGTCAACGTTGCAATTTTAATGAGTTTTGTGAACTCAAGGAGGTAACCATCATCAATGGTTCACTCAATTCATATAGCACATCATTACACGTAACAATTTATTCACATCTTTGCATATTCACAAAATATCACATTTCATTTTCAGAATAATCATTATAATCATTTCAATCATATAAAATACACATATAAAGTATAAATGCAATGCATATGAGACTCACTTTCATTTATTATTGTTGTTGTGACCGAGTGCCTTTTTACTAGCTCATATCCCTAAATGGATACCGAGCTATATCAAATTATGTCCTATATCCTTTAGTGGATACCGAGTACATTCACAACTGAGCCTGAGACGCTTTTGACATTCTAAGCTTTAAGCTCTTTTTCACTGGCAACTCCAGTTACAACTTCCTTTATCTTACATGCATTCATGTATTGAAATGCTTCACACATCATTATCTCAATCAATCACATGCTTGCACATTCACATTCAGATCACAATTTTTATCGGACCCAAGATCCGGCATTCAACATCATTGTTGAGTAACATTTATTCCGTCACATTCACATGTAAGTAGCACTTCAATAACTCATTCATATATGACAATCATCGGACCTTCATTGTCCGGAATCAACACAATCAAATCACATTCATTTAATAAGTTAAAAATAATATAAGGCAAATAATTAATTGAGTGAGACCGTCTAGGTTACTCACAGGTCATTCCCAAACCTAATGCCTGGAAGTTCCAGCAACGTCTGGATGTTGACGTTCTAGTTGCTCCTCTATATCAAGCAATATACACATATCACAATTTGCACAATTATAAGTGTTTATTAATGCACATGTATGTATATGAAATATGCACAATGTATGTTCATGACAATCCTGAGTATTTTTCCATTATTCTCATCATAAAAATCAATTCAATATCAAAACTCACTTAAATATCATTTGTACTTAGGCTTATACCTCAATAAAACCATTAAAATCACAATTCATTTCTCAATGTATCACTTTCAGATTTTTCCCAAAAACTGACTTTTGGGTCTACATTTTTTGTTCATTTAAACAATGAAAATGAAGTAATTCGACAATACTCTTTTCTAGACAATTGTTCTCCTATTTCTTACGTTTCTAATGAAACCAAACTCTTTCAATTTTTTTCGTAATCCGAAAGTTATACCCCAAACATTTTCGGACTATTTTTACACTGAAATAGTATACTATACTTAACTTCCATCTAGACATTGAAAGTCTTAGAGACTGAATCAAAATTTGAATTCTTCAAATAATTTGTAGCCCTATGTCTCTAGTTTACTACAAATTAAAAATAATCTCATTAGGATGACTATAGAACAAGATATAACCGAAATACCTAAGCATGTTTAGTGAAATCATACCAGTTCATACTATTCCAACAAATTCCCTTACTTTCATTTAATCAATCTTTTTAAAATCAGTTCAGAATGCTACCAATTTTTATAGAGAGGTAGAATAATGTGTTAGAAACCTATTGGTTCAAGAGGGAGGTCTAGAGAAGAATTTATGGTTAAAAGAAACAAGACAGTTCAGTTTGCAAAATGCTCTTAGGTGCACAAACTAAATTAAGTCACAGTTAACTATTAGAGAGCACAATGTCACGATTTGACAATTAAAAACCACTCCAGCAATCAACACTCAGGAGCGTGAGGGAGAAGAGTCACGGGTGTGAGAAAGTCATGGATGTGTAAGAAAAACTCACGCCTGTGCACACTTAATCAGACCCGTCCCACATTTTTCGCTCAATCTCTCCTAAATGATTTCAAATAGCTAAGATTTTTGGTAGAGAGGTAGAGCAATGTGTTTCGAGTGCAGTGGTTCAAATCCCATGTCATTTTGAGGTCGAAAGAAGGAGATATAGCCAAAAGATCGAAGGATGTTGCGTTAGCCTCCAACCTTATGCATAATCGCGAGTTGGCCATCGACTTGCGAAGTTGCGATCACGTTTTGTTGCGATCGCGACATTCAGTAAATCGCACACCCTCACTTCGAACCTCCATAACTTTCAATCTAGAACTCCAAAAATTTCAGACTTTATATCATTAAAAGCTAAAAGAAAGATCTACAACTTTCATGAAGAAAATTTTGTCAAAATCTTCCTAGATCAATACAGTTTAATCATGGAAGTTTTAGACCAAAATTTTGCCCTGTTTTTTCTTTTCTTTCTTTTATTCTGAACCAACTTCTCTAACTTATCTTCTCTCAAATTCTCTCCAATTTCGTCTTCCATGCAGCCCAACATATTCAAAACATATCAAAAATCAAGGAATTAACATCAAATATCAAAAATCAGAAAAATACATTCATTTACTTCATTTTGCTGCATACTATTCATCTTTTTCTTGTCTTTTTCTCTTCTTTCATTAAATTCGACACTTCAAATTCATTTATACTCTTTCTACTCCATTTCCATTCAACTCATTCACAACACATTCACAGTACAACTAAATATACTAATTTACTCAAAATCCTCAAAATCATCAAAAACCAAATATCAGTTATGCATCTTCTTCTTGTTCTACATTTCACATTTTTTTTGCTACACTCATTCAGTTCCATCAACTCTTCCATTTCATCTTAACTCATCTATATATCACTAATTCACCTTTCATCTTAACCCTATACTCGTTTTCAATTCATGTCTCCATCCACCAAAGATATTCACGTATGTATACATATATACACTATGAAAAGAAAAGCAGAGCATATATTTCTCCATCAACTTTCCAAATTTATGTACTCTTCTTATGCATATTTTTCTAGTTCTTTCTAGCTCAAAAATCATTTCTACACTATCTGATAATAGAATAATTGTCAAATACGAAATGACAATATATCTAGATTTTCACCTTATTTATACAGTATTCATGAAAATGGCCACTATTTCCATGATAATGCAATGCCAAATAAATCATCAAATTTATCTTATAAACCAACAACTCATAAGGATTTACATGTGCTTACTTGATAAATCAAAACCTCAAGAAGCCCTAGTTTCCATGCAACTCACGTATACCACTTTAGGGGTTAGCAAGCTTCGGTTTTTCTTAATGCAAAGAGAAGGAAATCGAAGTTGGGAGTAGCAAAGAGATAGATGAAAACAAGGTTTAACTTTGGTGGAGTTTTGATGAAAAATTCTGTGTTACAGAAAAACTTGAGAAAGAAGCTATGAGGAAGATGAAGACAAGAGTACAGTACTTGGTCTTTCAAGGTTAAGAAAATTTAACTTTAGACTTGGACACTTGTCCACTTCTTAAGACCTTAGCCAATTTCCCCAAACTAACTAGTTTTATTTGAACTAGTTCCATTAACTCCTATCATTTCATTACAATTATCTCCTAAGTTTTCAACATCATCTTCTTCTCACAAGTTTCTTCAATAGCATTACACTCATTTTTATTTCCCATACATCAATTTACTTACCAAGTGGCATTTTTCCTAGTACAATAATATCCAACATTTTCGAAAATTATTACTAAAATTAAAAATTAACCAATACACTCACTAATTAAATTTTCAATACAACAATTTCACAATTCTCAATAATATCACATCATAATTCAATTATACCCGAAATTATCCATGAATGCAAGTACAATTATTTTCATGTGAAAAAGTTCAATATTCACGTGTATGTGTATATCATATAATGCATGAACATGAGATGCATTTCTAATCTCTCATAATTCCTACTTTAGCCTCAACGTAGGTAATGGGATGTTACAATTCTCCCCTCTTTAAAAGAAATTTTGTCCACGAAATTCTTACCTGATTGTTCGAACAGGTGGGGATATTGTCTCCTCGTATGCTCCTCCGTTTCCCAAGTGGCTTCCTCTGTCCAATGATTCCTCCAAAGGACTTTCACCAATGGAATGACTCGGTTCCTTAACTACTTGATTTGAGATCCCACAATCTTGATTGGCTCCTCAACATAGATTAAGTTACTAGTAACCTCAATCTCTTGAGTCGATATCATATGTGTCAGATTCGATTGGTATCTTCGGAGCATATTCACATGAAACACATTATGCAATTGAGATATTTCACTCAGTAAAGCCAATTTATATGTCAAAGGTCCTATCCTCTCATTGATCTCATAGGGACCAATGTACCTAGGCCTCAACTTGTCCTTTTTACCAAATCTCAATACTCCCCTCCAAGGTGACACTCTCAGGAATACTCTGTTTCCTACACTGTACTCCATATCCCTCATGTGCTGGTCCATATAACTCTTCTATCCATCTTAAGCTGCTTTAATTCGGCTTCGGATTAATTTCACCTTATCCACCGTGTCTTGTATCAATTCCAGGCCTTCAACCATTCTCAAGCCCTCTTCATCCCAATATAATGGCGACCAATATTTTCTGCCATATAGTGCCTCATACGGTGCCATTCTGATACTATCATGATAGTGGTTATTGTAGGCAAACTCTATTAGTACTATATATTGATCCTAAGATCCTTGAAACTACAATACATATGCTCTACGCATATCTTCAATAGTCTTGATTGTCCTCTCACTCTGTCCATCTGTCTGAGGATGAAATGCTGAACTGAAGTTCAAATTAGTACCCAAAGTAGACTGCAAGCTCCTCCGAAATCTCAAAGTGAATCTACGATCCCTGTCCGATAGAATGGACACAGGGACCCTATGCAGTCTCACCACCTCATTCACATATCTCCGGGCCAACTGATCTAGTGAATTATTCTGTCTCACTGGTAAGAAATGGGTCGACTTAGTCAACTAGTCCACTATGACTCATATCGCATCATTCAACCTCGGAGTCTTAGGCAATCCTATAATGAAGTCCATAGTGATCCATTCTCATTTCCACTCTGGAATAGGCAACGAATGTAACTTCCCTACTAGAGCCTGATGCTCAGCCTTAACTTTCTAGCATGTCATACACTTAGATACATACTCTGCCACTTGCTTCTTCAATCCGGGCCACTAGAAATGCTGCTTCAGCGTGTTATACATCTTGGTAGTACCAGGATATGCATAGGCGGTATGAGCTTCCTCAAGAATTTCCTTCCTCAGATCCTCCACATTGGGCACACACAGCCTCTGTTTCAACCATAATGTCTCATCCCTTAACTCAAACTCAAAATCCGGATTCATCTTTACTTTCTCCATAAGCTTTACAATTTTAGGATCTTTCCCCTGAACATTTCTGATTCTATCATGCTGCATCGGTCTCAGCTTCCAAGTAACAATCAACGCCTCATCTTGCTCCAGATTCAACTCCACATTTAGAGCTCTCAAATGAATCAAGTTAGGTAACCTCGATAACTGAATCTGAGATGCACTAGTATTAGACTTTCTGCTCAAAGCATTAGCCACCACATTAGCTTTCCCCGGGTGGTACTCAATCGTGCAGTCATAATCCTTCAATAACTCAATCCATCTCCTTTGTCTCAAGTTCAACTCCTTCTAACTCAGCAGATACCTCAAACTCTTATGATCTGTATAAATCTGGAAGGTCTCTCCATACAAATAGTGTCTCCAAATCTTTAGAGCAAAGACAACTGCAGTTAGCTCTAAATCATGTACTGGATAGTTAATCTTGTGAGACCTTAATTGTCTCGATGCATAGGCAATCACCTTACCATACTCCATCAATACACATCCCAGTCCTTGATGCGAAGCATCACTATATACCACATATCCTCCGATCCCCGATGGAATAGTCAACACCGGTGCCATAGTCAACTGATGATGGTTACCTCATTGAGTTCACAAAACTCACCAAAATTGCAACGTTGATTTTTTAGGATGGTTTACTCAATTTATGCAACACATCACACATATAACATATAATTCACATCTTTGCATTTTGCATAAATTATCACATATCACATTCTCACTTAAGAGTAAGACAATTTTGCATTTCAAACAATCAAACATACTTATTAAAATGTATATGAAATGCTTTTGTGACTCTTTTCCAATTATTATGTTGTTGTGACCGAGTGCCTAAATTGTCTCGTATCCATTGTGAATACCGGGCTCATTTATATTGTCCCTTATCCGTTGGGCATACAAGGCTCATTTTACATAATGAGCCTTTGGCTCTTAATCACATTTAGAGCTCTAAGCTCGTTTTCGGTGGTTACTCAGATCACAACTCTCATTATTTGATCATGCATTCATGTATGGAATGCATCTCTCATAATCAATCAATCATGTCAAGAAGCATTTAGTTCGTCACATTC
>JANIHZ010000009.1:24230164-24240723 GCA_027478365.1 Erythroxylum rufum | reverse complement strand
CCCTCCAAACTTTTCCTAAATTTGCAATTAAGCCCAAAATTTGAGAATGACCAAAACTTTTATTTTCATTTTGGTCCCTGGACTTTTGAAAATTATGATTAAGCCCATAACTTTATAAAATTACGTATTGGTTCTCCAAGATTTGAAAGATTACATTTAAGTCCCTTAACTTTTAACAATTTGCAAATAAGCCTTTATGTACATCAACTTTTCTAATTAAGCCTTCTAAGTGTCCAATAAGTCTATAAATCATGTCTAATCACCTCTAAGGCATTAGAACACATTTAAGTTGGCCACCATGGCCATATCCATCCTATAGACTTGGTCTTACACACTTAGAAGCTTATATGTCGAAAATCTCCAAGATCTCGCATACCGATGAACTCTAAGTTCATGTAAAGGCATATAATATTATATATCGCTGCCATATATACTGAAAGAATTCAAATACATTTTTGAACTCATATATAACCATGTATATATCAATAAACAGTAGTATCTCCAAGTATATGCCAATATAAAAGGGCTTAAAGAGTTTGACATTATAAATACTCTACAATTTCAGCAGGGTACAAGTTCTAGAATCCAAAACTTGGTAAGACAAATGGGTTAGATGACGGAAGCTATCGATCGCCTAAAATCACAAAGTGGAGAGATGCATCCATCTCAACTCGAGGTGAACCTAAGGGATGTTAGTATAGAGACCCTACATAATGAAGAGGAGCTTGAGAATCTTGAGAACACTACTCTAAGGAATTGTTAGTGAAGAAGTGGAAAAGGAGCCCGAAGCAGAAAATAATCTATCATTTAGCTCGAAGTTAAATACTGAGTTCCTAATTCTTGTTGAAACTAACCCTTCATTGTTACTTAGCATATTGGAGAAATTGAACAAAGAGGAGAAAGGTGAAGAGAGTTTCCAAGAGTGTGGGGACTCAGTAGAGATTAAGATTCTAAAGATAGGGGATATGCTAAAAATGAGAGGTCATCAACTTAGGCCGTATCCTGAACAACCTCAAGTAGAGGAAGTATATGTGACACCTGAAGATCATAACTTGGTCACATGAGGAGGAAAACAAAGATTGGAGTTAACGATAATAAACAAAGACACTGCTTAGGAGGTAACACAAGGGAAGTTTATTTCCTTTCCTTTACATTTTCACATTTGTTTCATATATGCATATATGTTTTTAAGTTTGTATGTTCTTACTTTTTTTTAAGTTTTCAAACAAAAAGAGAGAGAGAATCAATCAAACAAACAAACATTCTCTTTTTCCATTACTTCTAGGATTATATAGTCATAATTAGAGAGTAAATTGACTAGAAAAATTCATGGCAACTTGAGCATGTACTTTTACTCTTATGATTAGTCAATATACATTAACTTTAGAAGAGTAGTGACTAGTGGTAGACATAAGCTAGTGAGATTTTAAGCCTTTATAGACTGACACATTCATATTAGTCTCATTGTCTTTTTTATGTGTGACCTTTATGAGATGTACATCCTGACTTTGCTTTGATTTTCTATTCAAAACCACATTTTTATCATATACATTAACATGGAAATGATATAGGCATTCTTTGTTTTACAAGCTACATTATCCAAATAGCCTACATATCGATATGATCCCCTTGTTAAACCCCCTTGAGCTTTATTTGCATTTCTTTTTGTGTTAACCACATTACTTACCTTAAACTTAACCAAATGTCATACCCAAGCCTTAAAGCAAATGGAGCATTTGTGATTGTTGATGATTATAGATGCACAAGAGTATAAGTGTGAGGGTATGCATGTAACATCCCGTCCCCATATTAAGGGTTAGAACTCAGATTTCTAACTGGAGAGAATAGCAATGTGAGAGTTAGAAAATTTTGCATTTCATGCCCAGCAGCATGTCAGCATACATGCATGTGAATTTGAATCTTTGCACATACAAAAATAAGTGTACATGCATTCATTGAAAACTTCGGGATATGATTGTTTTTAAATGTGATTTTATTGAAAACGAGAAGTAGAGGGAGTCGAAAGAGTGATCTTGGTATGAGTTGTGATAAGGAAAGAGTTGGAAACAAAAGTGGTGGTTGATCTGGAAAATGTTCACTGAGTGTGTTCTTTGGTCTGTTAGCCATAATTTTTTCTCTAGTTATCCAAATGAGACGATTCTTTATTTGGATTAAAATAGAAACATGTAGATACATTTTTTATGAAGACATTAAATTTCAATTCTATCTCTAAGAGTCTCAAAATTTTATGAAGTTGAGAACTAGGTGCAGTACATTGGTGGATGAATGTAAAATTTATCTTCGTACTTTAGGGGCAAATTTGGGATTGATTTAGATAGATTTTGGCAAAGTTTCCTTCTTTATAGTTCTAGATATTTCTTTTATCTTTCCAATGGCTTATAGTATGGAATCTTTGGACATTGGAGATGAAATTTAGGCCAATTGTAAAACATCTTCTGTGAACTGTTAATAAACTTCTTTTGGGTTACTGCTCATTCTGTATAATCTAGTCCAATTTTGACCCTCTAGATGATAGAATTTGTCTTCCATGTCTTCATGAAAGTTGTATATATTTCACTTCTCTTTCCATCCATCTAAAGAAAACCTTGATCTGATGTCTCTAGAGAAAGTTATGGAAATTATAAAACATCTTCTGTGTATTGTTCATAAACTTCTTCTGGGTTACTGTTCATCCTGTATAGTCTGGTCCAATTTTGACCCCTATATGACAGAATTTGTCTTAAAGGTCTTTATGAAAGTTGTATATCTTGAAGTCCTATTTCCATACATCCAAATAACACCTTTATCTAATATCTCTAGAGAAATTTATGGTAATTGTAAAACATCTTCTGTGTACTTTTTATAAACTTCTGCTGGGTTACTGTTCATCCTGTATAGTCTGGTCAAATTATGACCCTTTAGATGACATAATTTGTCTTCAAAGTCTACATGAAAGTTGTATATATTGAAGTCCTCTTTACAACCATCTAAAGAAAACTCCAATCGTACATATATAGTGAAAGTTATTCCAATTGTCCCAAGACAGGTTCAATATGATTGAGGACAAAACCAGATTGGATTCTTTTAGCCATAACTTCTTTTCTAGACACCCAAATGACTTGATTCTTGAACCATTGAACTCGTAAGATATTGACCTACATCTCCACCAAAAACCATAGAACTCTAAATCGAATTGAGAAATATTGAGTGAAAAATGTGGGACAGGTACAGTGTGTGTACTCTTAAATAATATGAACTGATGTTATTCCAATGAACATACTTTAGCATTTTGATGATTTCTGGACCGGTAGAGCTCCAAATGAGATGATTTCTAATTTTTAGTAAACTAGAGACATAGAGCTACAAATGGTATGAAGAAATTGGAATCTAATTTAGTCTCTACGAAGTTTAAATTCCAGATGGATGTTGTGCATAGTATACTGTTTTGGACAAGAGCAGTCCAAAAATGTTTAAAGTATATCTTTTGAATCACTGATCCAAATTGAATGATTTTGGTGGCATTAGAGACTTAAGACAATGGGGGGCATTTTTCTGGAAGAAAGTGTTATGTTAGAATGTTCAAGGGTACTGTTGTCAAGACACTTAAGTATAAAAGACATAAGGTATAAATGGAAGGGCAAATGGGACAATTCTCAATCATTAAGGGCATAATTGGAAGAAGAATTGTTGTCTTACTTATAAATGAAGATGAAAAACGTGAATGGAAGGATAAGCAGAAGAGAATAACGAAAATGAGTAAGAAAGAGAAAGAGAGTTTGGTGGTTTGAGAGAAAAGAAGAGAGTTGAGTTAGGGTTTAATTCTTCTTATATGCGGGTTGATCTATAGCCTTCTCCCGGCTGCCTGCTTGAGGCCACGAAATCCTGAGAAATTGGACTCATTTAGTTCACAATATAAACTTTGGTTTATTCATTTTGTTCCACGGAACTCTCGAGCCATGGCATTTTGTATGAATGAAAAGATAGAAAAGCTCGAAAGTGTGAGCATTTGATAAAATGATTTGAGCATGATTATGTGCCTCTGTTTGGGTGAGAAAGGAAAGTTTTGTTAGTCACGTGCAAGTACGAGTCCAATTTCTCAGGATCTCGTGGCCTCAAGCGGGCAGCCGGGAGAACGCTATAGGTCGACGTACACGTATCTTCTGATTCTGCCGCGGTAAAATCCAGTTTTCCTGCACAGACATGTTTGGTATTTTGGACATAACTTTTTCTGTAGATGTCCAAATGAGGTGATTTTTGATTTGGTGTAAAATAGAGACATAGGGCTACAAGTTGTATTAATCTTTTAGGGTTAATGTTCAAAGATAGATTATGATGTGTTTGCGAATGATTTTGGGTTAGAATGAGCTTAGAAATGAAGTAGGAATGTTGTTTTAGGGTTAAGATGGGTTATATTTGAAAGATGGGAAGTATATAGTTGAAGAGTGTCAAAAATTGTCTTCGGAATGAGTTTCTAGAAAAGTTTGCCGCAGCGAACTTCTGACTTCGCCGCGGCAATCTCCAACAACTTCGTCGCGGCGAACTTCTGATTTCGCCCGGTGAAATCCAGTTTTCCTGCACAAACCTGTTTGGTATTTTGGACATAACTTTTTCTGTAGATGTCCAAATAAGGTGATTTTTGATTTGGTATATACTAGAGACATAGGGCTACAAGTTGTATGAAGGAATCTAGTTCCAATTAAGTCTGTAAAGATCCCATGAGCTTTAAGCTCACCCCCCTCTCTTTCCCCTGTTCAGGTGATGAGGAAGAGATCAAGTGATCAAGAGTATAAGGAAATTTCTTCAAAATCTGCATGTCTTAGAAACATGACACGCACCTTAGAAATCCTTGCTCAAATACTTGCTCAAAGGTGTCTCACCCTTTGCTCCTCTTGCCTTCCTTGATTTCCTTTAATAATAGCCAAAAATTCCATTCAAACAATCAACCCATGATGTTTCAGTTGTCCCCATTCATATGAATTTACTTCCTTATGTTGCGTTGGATCTTATCCTAATCTCTTATACAAATATCATTGTATACTGCAAAATCTCCAAATCCAGAAGAAATAATTAATATCGGCATTATAATTCCTTAAAATTCTCTTTACTTTCATCACTCATACGATTTACACATTTTTCCCCAAGTAATCACACTAATATACTTTAATTTCAGTTCAACCTTATCCATATACAAATATGCAGTATGTGTTGTGGAAAAGGAATATAGAAATGGTATGAGACTTTAAGCTTCATGATTTCATTGGATTACGCTCCCGTTTGTATAACAAGCAATAATACGCACACGTTTTATGGTTCCAGGGTTGGACTCCGGAAACGGGGTCCAACATATAGTCTTCAAGAAAGATTTTGAAGTTGTTCGAGAAGAGAAAAAGGAAGAGGAAGTAAAGAGCTTCCATTTAAGCTAAAGATCTTCATTTGGTGGAGAATCAAGGTAAGATCATTTTGAATCTTTTGGATGTTTTTGGAAGGATTCTAGTTCATGGAGTTTAGAAAATACTTGGGTTCAAGTATTCTAAAATCAATTTTTGTGATTTTGCATTGTGGGATTTTCAATTGGATTCCTATTGGATGAGAATTTGGATGTTATAAGATCATATGAGGTTAGGAAAGAGATGATGATGAAATTGAGTTATGAATAAGCTAGACACATGTAAAGGGTAAAGATTGAAAGGAGAATTTAGAAAGATCATGTACAAATGAAGTGTAAATCTAAGTTCAATTAGACACATATGAATTATGGAATGGGAATGAGCATAATATGTGTTCCAGAACATATATCTAGGATTATCATTAAGCATACATTGTGCATAGTCCATTTATACAATTGTACATAAATAAATGCTTATACGTCTGCAATTATTGAAGAGTGTGAAATGGGTGTCTTGCATAAATTAGTTGTGCAGGTCAAGTGTCTACATTCAGGCATTCCTAGAATTTGGAAGCAAATGCTAATCTGGAGCATACTATGAGTAGACCGAGATGGTCTCACTTCTTTGTTTGCTTTGTTTCATTTTGTATTAATTGACTATTGAATGTGATTGACTATGTTGGTTTTCAGACAGGAGGTCTGTTGATTGTGATGTTTATTTGGATATCGAAGTGCTACTTGAATGTGAATTGGATGAACTATGTGTACTTAATGTGATTGTTAAATGTGTTAGGAATGAGAAATTGCATATAAAAGAAAGTGTGAATTCTTAAATTTAATGTTAAATGCCGGACTAAGGCCCAATGATGTGAGAAAGAGATTGAATGGGTTGTGCAATTGTGAGTGATGCATTCCATTGCATGAATGCATGAAATATAATGGCTGTTGTGACTAGAGTAGCCAGGGATTAGAGCTTAAAGCTCAACGAGTGAAAATGAGCCTCGAACTCAAAAGTGATTCAGAGCCTCAGACTCAACGTTTAATAAGCCCTATATTCCCCAAGTGGATAAGGGACAGTTTTTAATGAGCCCTATATGAGACAGCTTACGCACTCGGTCATAACAAAGTAACAAATGGAAAGTGAGTCTCATGTGCATTGCATATGCATAATATGAATGATTAAGTGTATTGAATGTGAAATAATGTGTAATGTGAAATAAAGTGAGATGTGTGAATTATGTGTTTTGTGACTGGGTGAGCCATTGATGATGGTTACTTATTGAGTTCGCAAAACTCAACCAAAATTTGCAAATATTTTTCAGAAGAATACCCCGTTAGGCCAACAGGAGTATACCTACAGCATTAAAGTGAAGGATAGAGGTCGGGATCAGTTCGAGTCTACATTGTATTTCCCTATTTTGTATTGAATTGTATTTTTCGCAACTTTTGTATAAATTTGTATTCCGAAATGACTCAAGTGTATTGTATTTGTGAAAGGTCCCAAATGACTATTGATAACCTTATTGATTGTATTGTGTTGACTGAAAAGATTTATGTAATAAAGTGGGCCCTATGTGATGATTGACTTCTGCATAATATGTTTGATTGCGGTATCAAAGAAAGAAAAAAATTTATATCAATTTCTGACTAATTGAGTGCTTTAGCATGCCACCCTCGCGGGGCACGAACTCGGATATCATTATCGATGTCGAGTTTGGGTCTTACGGGAGTGGGGTGTTACATTTTTAATATTAAAAGTCCCCCTTTTTTGTTGCCTTTCATGATGCTTCTCTCTACAAAGGGGAAATTGGTGCTTTATTTTGGTTTCCTCCATCATTTTCGTGGCTCTCTTCTCTTCTCCTTAATCATTTTCGTTTTCTTCAATCACTTTAACTTTGAAGATCACACTTTCCTCCATTTGCTATTAGGGTTCTTACTATCTTCTTCCTTATTGTCACTAAAAACCTATCTCTTCCACCTTCAAGAAGATGATGAACGTGTGATGCTTGGGAGCTAGGGCTAGTGTTGTTTTTGAAGAATTTGAAGTGAAACCAAGTTATGCTTTAATTGTTATGGGTATTGTTAAAATGAAATTAGAATGATGAGAAATTTGGGATTGATGACTTGATTATGTGAGTTGTGTGTGTGTGACATGAATGGTGAAAAATCTATGTAAATGTCATATTTTTGTAATTTTGAATGATCATTAATGACCCATGATTTGTTATAGAGATGTTTTGGAAGTTGGATGATCCATATAATGGTTTTAGGATGAGTGTAGAAAATCAATTATGAATGGGAAAATATATGTGTTCTGTTTTTGGTTAATGATCAAATATAGATCATGAACTGATTTGTGAATGTTTTGAATTTGAAATAGGGTTGAGAATAAGGAGTGTTGGGGTAGAAAAGGTGATCTTAGTATGAGTTGTATTAGGGTAAGATTTGGAAACAAAATTTGGTAGTTAAGCTGGAAAATGTTGCAGCAACATGATCTCTGAGTATGCTTCAGTCTTTTAGCCATAACTTCTTCTATAGTTGTTCAATTGCAATGATTCTTGGTTTGGGACTAAACTAAAGACATATGGCTACAATTCTTATGAAGACATAGAATTTAAATTCTGTCTTTAAGAATCCCCAAATTTTGACATGAAATTAGGAACTGGTACAACAAAATTTCTGGATGAATGTTTATGTTGTGTTATATTTTAAGTGTATGAGAATGTGTTATACTTTGGGTGTTTATGATCAAGTGGACAATATTAAATGTGCATGGATGATGTTGAGTTGAAATAGGGTATATTTAAAGAAGTTATCCATTTGAGGTGATAAATCAAATGAGTTGAGAATTGGGAGTGAATGAAATCTAATTGGTGTTTGAATGGTTATGGGGTGATAATTGCATTAGAAGAGGTGAATTTAGGAAGATTATGAGTGGAAGTGAGGTTAGAATGGGTGTAGGATCCATTGGAGGGGTTTTGGAGAAGGAGAATTGAGTAAAACCAAAGGTTACACGGTCAAGCCGTGTAAATTCACACTACCCATGTGTTTTTGATGCAAAAACACCACCAGCCCCGAAAGAAACACGAGCTACCCATGTGAATTCACACGGCCGTGTGTTTTGGCAAAATCTCATTTGGGGGTCTTCACGAAAGTTGTAGGTCTAGAAGTCCTCTTCGAAACCATCTAAAGATGAATTAATCTGAGATCTACAACAAAAAGTTATGTATTTTTTCCAAAAGATGTTTGTTTATGAATGATTGACTTATCAATGTTGTTCAATGAGATGTTTAGGCTTGTTAGTGATATTAAATGAGCTCAATTGAAGTATGATTGAATTATTAACGTAAGAAGATTGTTCTAAGTGATAAGGAATGATTCAAAGATCTTGATAATTGGTTATGAGACATGTATTAAGGATATACACCCGGAAATGTCATTGAACATGCATTTGTACATATTTAATATACATATGTGAACATCTATAGACACTTATACAATTGTGCAAAATTGTGATATGTGTATGTTTTACATGATATAGATGAACATATAGAGCGCCATCATCCAGACGTTTCCAGACCTTAGAAGCAAATGCTAATTTGGAGCATACTGTGAGTAGACCTAGATGGTCTTACTTTATTGTTTGTTTTGTTTATGCTATGAATTGAGTGATTATGAATGAGATGTGAATGCGATTGTATTGATCCCGGATAGTGGATGTTTGAGGTGTTTGTTACATGTGAAGATATCGAAGTGCTACTTGTATGTGAATGAGATGAGATAAGTGTACATAATATGATTGTTAAATGTCGGATCTCAATTCGATGATAAATGTGTTTTAAATGTACATTTTCATATGAATGAAAGTGTGATTCTTAACTTAAATGTTGAATACTGGACTAAGGTCGGATGATATGTGAAAGTGAATAATTGCTCATATGTGATTGATGCATTTCATTACATGAATGCATGAAAGATAAAGGCAGTTGTGACTGAAGTCGCCAGTGAAAAAGAGCTTAAAGCTCGATATGTGATAAGAGCCTCAGGCTTAGTTGTGAATGTACTCGATATCCACTAAGGGATATGGGACATTATTTGATTCAGCTCGATATCCACTAAGGAATGTGGGCCAGTGCAAAAGGCACTCAGTCACAACAAAGTAACAAATAGAAAGTGAGTCTCATGTGCACTACATATGCATGATATGAATGATTATAATGTGTTGAATGTAAAATGTGAAATGATTGATTAAGTGTATGTGATCCAATATGGTTATTAGATGAATGATGTGAATTATGTGTTATGTGATTGAGTGAGCTATTGATGATGGTCACTCACTGAATTCGCAAAACTCACTCAAAATTTGGAAATATTTTTTAGGCTCGAAAGAGTACCCCGTTAGACAAACGGGAGTATACCTACTACATGCAAGTAAAAGATAGAGGTCGGGATCAGTTTGCGTCTGCATTATATTTCTTTATTCTTGTACTGAATTGTATATTCCGCAACTTTTGTATCAAATTATGTATTCTGAAAGTGTTGTAAAATGTGTATATGATTTATGTTGTAATGTAAAGACATTATGACTAAAATGTTTTGCATTTGTGAAAAGTCCTAAACGTCTATTGAAAATTCTGTTGATTGTATTGTTATGATTGAAAAACTTTACGAATAAAGTGAGCCCAATTTAAATGTTGATTTTCGCAAAAAAGTGTATATGTTTGTTATTCAAAAATAATTATACCAATTTTTGATTGATTGAGTGTTCTAGCATGCCAACCTCGCGGAGCACAAACTCGGATATCACTCATGATGTCGGGTACGTATCTTGTGGGAGTGGAGTGCTACAATATCTTTTTGGATTTTCAAATAAATTTTTGTAAATTAAAATAAATCAATTATTTTTCATTCAATAATCTCTTTTTTAATTAAACTGCAAATTATTATATGGATAAGGACACTCTATTTTAATCCTAAATCTTAAACCTCTTGTTTTATCTGTTTAACTTCTAGTCCAATTTTTAAAATATTGTTTAAAAGTCTAATTAAACGAATGACCAAATTTAGTAGGTTAGATACTTTAGAATACAAAGAGTTTTGACTTTTAAAAACAATATTTTTGAAAAATAAATGTTAATTATTATTAAAATTTAAATTAATAACTACAAATTTT
>JANIHZ010000009.1:24217154-24230064 GCA_027478365.1 Erythroxylum rufum | reverse complement strand
AAGCCCTTATGTACATCAACTTTTCCAATTAAGCTTTCTAAGTGTCCAATAAGTCTATAAATCATGTCTAATCACCTTTAAGGCATTAGAACACATTTAACTCAGCAACCATAGCCATATCCATCCAATAGACTCGGTTTACACACTTAGAAGCTTATATGTTAGAAATCTCCAAGATTTTGCATACTGATGAACTCTAAGTTCATCCAAGGGCATATAACATTATATATTACTAGCATATATACCGAAAGGATTCAAATACATTTTTTAACTCATATACAACTATGTATATATTAATATACAGTAGTATCTCCAAGTACAGACTAATATAAAAGGGCTCAAAAAGTCCGACGTTACACTTTTCTTCTTCTTCTCTACTAGAACTGTAGCTATCTATTTTGTTCTTTCTTCAATCTCAATTATTGTTAATCTTTATTTATTGCTAATTTTTCCAAAATTTTGATATTAAAAAAATTAAAAAATGTGAATAAAAAAAAGTATACAACAACTAAGTTCTAACCTCTGATAGAGTTTTTACCACCTTAAATTGGAATACCTTTTATTATTTTTTCCTTAGACCTACCCCTTGTCACTCCATTAAATTTCTATGATATGAATTGCTTGTTTAAGGAACTTAGTTAATCTAAGACCCTATAAAAAAAAAGTGGTAAAAGTCAAGAGAGGTGATGCTAGAATCGTGAAAAGCTATACAAAGTGTGAATCATGAGTGCAATGGTCCATTAATTGAGTGAAACACATAAGGGAGTGTGTGAGGGTGTTCTAATTTTTTTTCCAAGTTTAAGACATATCAAACAAAGATAATGAAATGAGTTCTTCCTTAAATGATCAAGTAATTTAAGCAATGCAACAACAATTTGAATGCAAGTTGATCCACAGAAAGGAAGCCAATTAACCTTTATCCATAATGATTATTATGGTGGAATTGATATGGATGATGATCAAGGTACCATTGTTGGTCTAGCCTTTAATCCCAAAGGACAAAATATGAGAGGACATTTTGAGAATGTCGACCGAAATATAGGCGACATTAAAATGAAGATTCCTACTTTTCATTTTGAGGGAAGAATAGTCTAGATGGCTATTTTGAGTAGGAAATAAAAGTGGAGCTAATCTTTGAATGCTGTAATTATATTGAAGAAAAAATGGTAAAATTAGGCGCTATTGAATTTTGTGATTATGCCATTGCTTGTTATGATCAATTATGTAAAGATAGGCATAGAAATGGTTAAAGAATTATGGAGACAAAGCTGGAGATGAAATAAATCATTTGAAGCAGATTTATCCCTAGCCACTATTATAGGGATTTGCATGAAAGTTTACAAACTTTGACACAAGGTTCCATAAGTGTGGAAAAATATCTTAAAGAGATGGAGATAGCCATGATAAGGGCTAATATGGAGGATGATCATTAGGTAACCATAGTTAGGTTCTTGAGTGGCTTGACCAAGAACATTGTTGATCTTGTGGAATTACAACATTATATGGAGATTGAAGACATGGTAATTGTGGCCATGAAAATTGAAAGGTAGCTCAAATGCAAGGATACAAGTAAGTACGATTCTAAACCTTATTCAGGTTCTTCTTCTTCTTAGAAACCGAATTGGAGTAAAAAGGATGATAAAATTTTTGTTAAGGCTAAATTTGATGATTTTAAGATTAAAAATGAAATAGGCAGTACTAGTAAAGTTGAGAATCAAACTACTAAAACTAGAGGAATTAAGTGTTTTAGGTGCTTAAGACATGGTCACTTAGCACATAAATGCCCTAATACAAGGGTAATACTCATAAGGGATGGGGCTGTTGAATCTGAAAGTGTAATATCCTGCCTCCTAAAATTGTTAAGAGATTAAATTGTTAGATTGAGTCACATGAGTTATTTCATTTAAGAATTTACGAGGTGCATTTCATTCATATGCATAATATTTGTATACATATATGAATCATGCTTTAGAAAACATTGCAAGATAGTACATGCACTCAATTGACATATTATGGGGTATGGAACGAAAATGAATGTCATATGAATGTGCATTCCCAATGTTTTGTATTTTGATTTATCAATAACATGAATTGATGGATTATAATTAGTGAATTGGGAATTTATTGTTACAATTGAGTAATTGATCAGGTGATATGTGCATCTAATCTAAGAACAATGTTAAAGAGCAAGACAAATTGATACATGGGAATTTGGGTTGATTAGGATTATGAAATGGTGACATATGGCATTGAGAATAAGTGGCAAATGGTTTAATTAAATGGATGAAAAGTGGTTTGAGTATAATTGCAACAAGTGGCCCTTTAAGTTTGTGACAAATGGCCCTTTAAACTTGTAACATGTGGAGCAATAGAATGGTGACAAGTGTAGTTTTACAAATGGTGACATATATAGCCTTACAATTAGTGACATGTGTAGCCTCACAATTGGTGACATGTGTAGCCTTACAAGTAGTGACATGTAGAGGATTAAATGAGTGACATATGGAGTCTAACGTATGTGACACATGGACCAATAAAATAGTGATATATGGACCAAAAGAAGGATAACGTATGTACCAATAGAATGGTAACACATAGACTAATGGAATGGTGACACATGGATTAGTTTGACCTTCTTGAATTTTCTAGAGAAAATGGATGAAAAAGGCAATAAAAGTGAGAGAGGAGGTCGGCCATAAGGTTAGAAGAGAGAGAAAAATGAAAATGAGAAGAGAAGGAAAGAAAAAGGGGAAGAGAAGAGGAGAATGAAAGAAATTATCAAGGTAAGTTGAAATTCTAGTTTCAATTTCAGCTTTCTCTTTCGATCTATATTTCATATTCTTAAAGCACGAATTTGAAGAAACTCAAAGAATGAAAGTTGTATATATAGGTGTTAACTTGACTTCTGTGGAAGTGTCTTGACAAAATAGTGACTAGAGTTCAAGTTATGCTTGTTTTTCCTAATACTGCCTGTGATAGACCCTTGTGTAAGAACTTTGTATTATTTCCTGATTTTGAGGACCTTAGAGTCAGCATTAGTGAAAGTATAAAACATGAAAAATGATTATTGATGCCTTATTAATGCTTTTATGAAATGGTTTTGTTAGGAGATGTATTGATAATGATTTATTGAGGGTTGAGTATTGGTTGCTAGTTTGTTTCTAAACAGGACATAGTTTGGATGGAGATTATGTTTTAAAGGGACATGTTGTTTATGTAATTTTTGGGTATATTAAGACTAATGGAAGTCTAGTTTCGGGGGGCATAAGAATCATGGCATTTGGATTTTTTTTAAGAGAGTTAAGATTAAAAGAAGACAGCTTGTTCATAAAGTAACATTAGGAAGAAATGGATGTAAACATTCCATATAAGGTTAGGTTACCTTGATGGTTGAGGAGACATTGAGCTGAATTAGTAAGTAAATTATTGACCTATTGACATATGTTAGAATAACATTTATGATGATTGATTAGGGATGAATTTGGTTGTGGTGGTGTATGGATGAGATGTATGTTGAGTAGTAAATGAATTGTACATTTGTATGCATAAAGGCTCGGGAGTTGTGAATTAAGGAGCTTGTACTGAGGATTGTTGAAGTCAAGGGAGTGTATACCTTCTTTTGAGGGGATTTAGGGAAATCATATCTCTTAAATGAGATTAGGACATTCCAAGACATGCATGATGACTTGTATGTGAATTTTGAACCTAGGTAATGCATAGTAGAATTAAATCTCAAATAGATGCTACTATACTTGTGTATTTAATAAAAAAAATTGTTTTGAATAACTCTTTGCACTTGGAGTGCAACTGATATGTTTATGAGAAATGATATTGTTTTCAACAAACCTGCACTTGAAGTTTAAAGGATAACGTTTTTTTTCTCTGAAACTACACTTTTGAACAACTTTGCACTTGGAGTGCAAAAGATGACTTTTATTGTATGAAATAATATTTTGGAACTTACATATGCATAATTGAGTCATGTATGCTGCATGTATGTGTTCTCTTTTGGCTTAGAGCCATGGCAAGGTTTTTTATTTATCAGTTGGACCAATAAATAAAAGCATGGTGCCTTACTTAATTTTAGTACTTAATATTTGTATATGATTTTTGTGATTAGTGAGATAACGATTGGCCAATCGTGTGTTAGGCACAACAAATTAAGCGATCCCCATACCCTTGACGCTAGTACATAAAAGTCGAGTCCCTGTGTCGACACCTTCTATGGGAGTTACAGGTGATTCCACACCTAGGGTCTGGTCACCGACAAGGTCACCACCTAGGGTCATGATGCTCTTGTCGACTATAGTCCGGGCTCACCACGGATGAAAGTTGAGCCAACACTGAGAATCGGTGGGTGTGCATACTAGTTTGGTCGACTAGTGGCGACACACATGATTGTTTTGGCCTATTCTGAGATTTGTTTTCTGATGAGATTTGATTTATATATATGATGCTTTTCTGCTTTTGTGTACCAGAATGGGAACCTATGTTCACCGGATGAGTGATTAATAGGCTAGGCCTATATGGTTCCTAACTAGTATATGTTGAGTCATAGGCTAGGCTTATGTGTTTCTATGTCATGTATGTTCACTTTATAGGTGGTTATGTGCATGCTAGATACGTGAAAAACCCATCCTTAGGTTATCTAGACTGTCTTGGCATGTATCAGGTTCGGTTTGCGATAGATATTTTTCCTGCTCACTAAGTACATAGTGTACTCAACCCCTCCGCTTTCCAACTATATAGGTTAATTTGGTAAGCTTGAGGCTCTGAGTGGATTGTGTGGTCTTTTGACATTTTCGAGGCATTACCACACGTGGGTAGTCTCTGTTTTATACTTTTGTTATATAGTGGCTCATGAACTGTTTTTATTAAGTTGATTATGTTAATATGCTTTACGATTTTGTAAATTAAAATTTGTCTGTCTTGTGAATTGTAAATGACCTTATGTATAAACCTTTTGTACTATTGTTGAGATTGCTCGTGAGTGGGCTTAAATGTCCAGAAGTTGTGGTAGAGTTTTAAATGTGAATATAGAAGTACGTTTAAAATTGATTTACAAGTATTTTAATTGAGTTTTGGGGTTTTTAAAATACAACCGTTGTGTTGTCCAAATGTTTTCAAAGGATATTCAGTTAGCCTTGCATAGTTAGGTTAAGGGTACTGTTGTATCCTTAGCCTAGGTATGCGACGGTTGTCATATGCCTGATATGGGTCGTGACAGAAAATGAGAGAGATGATGATGATAATGATATGCCACCATTAGAACATACTAGTGATGTTTAATATGCTAATGGAGAAACATTGGTTGTACAATGCACATTTAGTTTGCAAAGTAAAAATAGTGAACAACCTGAAAATCTGTTCCATACTCATTGTTTAATTGTTAATAAGTTGTGTAATGTGATTGTTGATAGCGGAATTTGTTCAAATGTTGTTAGTACTTTGCTTGTGGAGAAACTAAAATTACCTATTATTAAACATCCAAAACCATAATGGTTAAATGATAGCGGTGTTGTGAATGGGAATTGACAAGTATTAGTTTCTTTCTCCATTGGTAGATATAAGGATGAGGTGTGGCATGATGTGGTACCTATGTATGTTGTGCATATGTTGTTAGGAAGACAATGACAATATGATAGGAAGTTGATTCATGATAGGTTCAAGAGTTGTTACTCTTTGATAATGGATGGACCGAAGTTTCAACTCGGACCTTTATCACGAAAGGCAATTTTTGAAGACAAATGCGCATAAAACAACAATATAAAGAGCTTGTATCTTCATTGACCAAAAATTTAGGGAGGGAGCAAGAAAGAGAGGAAAAATAAAATGGTTCATTGAGTGGAAAAATAAGAGAAATGGGAAACACAAGGAAGAATTAAGTGGAAGAAAAACAAGTGTTTATGTAAAAATGAGCGATGTAAAGAAAGTACTAACCATGAGGCAACCCTTACTTGTACTTACGTACAAGGATGTTTTGATTGCTTCTAAAAAAATTGACAAGAGTTTTCCTAGTGTTATTGTTGATCTTTTACAAGAAAATGAAGATCTCTTTCCCGAAGAAGTTCCTAATGGTTTGCCACCAATTAGAGGAATTAAACCCCAAACTGATTTCATTTTAGGAGAAAGTATACCAAATAGGCCAGAGTATAAAGGCAATCTTGAAGAGACCAAGGAAATCGAAAAGCAACTAAGTGTTCTTATGGAAAAAGGATATGTTCATGAAAGCTTGAGTCCATGTGCAATTACTGTTTTAGTAGTCTCTAAAAGGCATGGTTGTTGGAGAATTTTTTGATTATCGAGCCATCAATAAAATCATGGTGAAGTATAGACATTTTAGCCATTGATTAGATGATATGTTGGATGAATTGCATGGTTCGTGTGTGTTTTCAAAGATTGACTTAAAATCTAGATATCATCAAATAAGAATGCGTGAGCGTGATGAATGGAAAACTACATTTAAAACTAAACATAGCTTGTATGAGTGGTTGGTGATGCCTTTTGGTTTAACCAATGCATCTAGTACATTCATAAGACTAATAAACCATGTTTTACGTGCTTTTAATGGTAAATTTTTTGTTGTTTATTTTAATGATATACTGGTTTATAACAAGAATTTGGATGAGCATGTAACACATTTGAATGTTGTTTTTGATGCACTTAGGAAAGAAAAGTTATATGCTAACTTGAAGAAATGCACTTTTTACACTAATGGACTTATTTTTCTTGGTTATGATATGAATGATAAAGGAATACATGTCAATCAAGAGAAAGTAAAAATAATTAGTGAATGGTCGAAACCTACTTGTGCTAGTGATGTAAGAAGTTTTCAAGGCCTTGCTAGCTTTTATAAAAGATTCATTAAGGATTTCTCTATAATTGCTGCAACATTAATTAAATGCATAAAAAAGAATGTGTGATTTAAGTGGCGTAAGGAATAAAATGATGCTTTTAACTTGGTTAAAGAAAAACTTAGTTCAACACCTTTTCTTTTTTTACTAAACTTTGCTAAAACTTTTGAGATTGAGTGTGATGCAAATGGAATAGGTATTGATGAATTCTTAATGTAAGAGGGCAGACCAATTGCATTATTTGGTGAGAAGCTAAATGGAGCAGGTCTTAACTGCTTGACATATGATAAGGAGTTTTATGCCTTGGTGAGAGTGTTAGAGACATGACAGCACTATCCCTAGTACAAGGAATTCATTATACACATCAATCATATGTCTTTGAAATATCTCAAAGGACAAGGAAAGCTAAGCTATAGGTATGCAAAATGGGTGAAGTTTATTGAATCCTTTTTATATATCATTAACTACAAACAAGGTAAGAAAAATGTGGTTGTTGATGTTCTTTCTAGAAGGTATTCTATAATTTATAATCTTAATGCAAAATTATTTGGTTTTAAGTACATTGATTTGTATAATTTTGAACTTGATATTGCTAATGTTTATAGCGCATGAAAGAAATGGGGTTTTGGTAAGTTCTTTAGGCATGATGGTTTTCTTTCAAAGAAACCAACTTGTGTATTCCTCAATGTTCAATGAGTGAATTGCTTATGAGAGAGGCACATAGTGGCAGGTTAATGGGACATTTTGGAAGTAAAAAGACTTTTGATGTGTTAAGCGATCATTTCTTCTAGCCACAAATGAAAAGACATGTTGAGTGAATATTTGAGAAATGCATTACATCCAAATGAGCTAAATCTGGAGTAATGCCTCATGGGTTATATATTCCTCTTTTTATTCTTAATGAGACTTGGGTTAATATATCAATGGACTTTGTCTTGGGTTTACCTAAGATAAAAAAGGGAAGAGATTCTATTTTTGTTGTTGATGATAGGTTTAGCAAGAGGGGCATTTCATTCCTTACCATAAAGTAGATGATGCCACATATATTGCAGGGCTGTCTTCTAAGAAATTGTTAGATTACATGACATTCTAAGGACAATTTTAAGTGATAGAGATGTGAAGTTTCTTAGTCACTTTTGAAAAACGCTATGGAGCAAGTTGGATACATAATTGTTATGTTCAAAAAATTTTCACTCTTAAATGGATGAATAAAAAACAGTGGTAAATAGGACTCTCTCCACACTTTTGAGAGTCATACATAAAAAAATTAAAGAATTAGGAGGAGTCTTTGAGACATGTGGAATTTACTTACAACTAAAGTGTATACGCTACAACTAGCCATTCCCAATTTGAGGTTGTGTATAGGTTCAATCCATTAACTCCTAAGGATTTGCTGCATTTATCAATTGATAAAGCTAATTTGGAGGTTAAACAAAAAGCTAAATTTGTCAAAGCCTTATATGTAAGGATGCGTGCATAAATAGATAAGAGAACTCTTTAATATGAAAAGCAAGACAATAAGAACTATAAGAAGATTGTATTTGAACCTAGTGATTGGATTTGAGTACACTTGAGGAAGGAGAGATTTCCTAGCCAAAGGAAGTCAAAATTGATGCCAAACCATTTGAAGTCCTTCAAAGAATCAATGAAAATGCATACAAGTTAGATTTACCAAGTGAGTATGGCAATGCAAGTACCACTTTCAATGTTTTTGATTTAAATTCGTTTGATGCAAATATTGAAGGTTATGATTCGAGGATGAATACTTTTGAAGAAAAGGGAAATAATATGAATCAAAAAAGGGATGATTTGGCCAAGGTAGTAAGTAACATCAAGAAGCAAGGTCCTTTAACCATTTATGGAGGGAACAAGCTCACCTAAATTTTGTCAATGGTTTATGTATGTAAGAAGAGCTTAAAATTATTAACATGATTCAAACATGTTCAAATCATTAACATAATGATCCAACTCACATTGTTTGAATCAATCAAGCCCATTGAAGAATAAAATGCCAATCAGCTTTACTTTTGTGTGTTTAGATCTAGGGCTATTATTTTATGTTATTTTGAACTTTAGTAAGCTAGGATTGGTTTATTTGCTATGTGAATTCAACATGCTAGAATTAGTTTTTTAATTTTGTTAAGGTTGAGTTTTATTGTCTCTTAATTAGAATAAGGAGTTACAAGGTTGATCTATTTAAAACCAATATTCATAGCTCAGTTGGCAAGTTGTTTGGTTATCATTAAATGGGTAGTTACACTTTATATTAAATAAGAATTGAATTTTGTGTCTTAGCCTTTGTTTTATATAAAAAAAAAGGTTGATTCTTTTTGTAAACGCATAATTTGATGAATATTAAATATTTGAGTTGTTTTTATGCGTTAACTTAGGAACTTATCAAAATAATTTAGTTTGTGGTGTTCAACACTTAAAAACTTTGTTTTCTGTTTAACTTAATCAAACTTGTTAAGTTTCTGGCGTTTTGGAGGGTTCAAAGCACTATTATAAGTATTTTACCATCATTCCTTTTATATAGTAATTGGAATAATTTGTTTCTTACTTTCAAACTTAAGTAATCCAATTATCCATCAATTGTGGAGGGTGTTAACTTTCATTCCATATGTATCTTCGTTCTTTAGCTATTGGGGTGTATGGTTGATAAATTGATGATTTCCATCAAAATTTATTATTACAATAGAAATTTTATGCTTAACTCTTTCATCAAATAAAACATTACATGGTTATTTATAGAGCCAATGACGTATTTTATGGTCACTAATTTAAATCCAGTTAATGCTACAATACTAAGAATGGCAAGTTAGCTAGGGCCCGACCTAATCCAGTATGATGTCAATAGACTTGGTCTAAGTTGACCAAATTTTAGGTTAAGCTTGGACTTCTTTAAAAAAAAATTTAGGCTTTGAGTTGAGCTCTTGAATTTTGATTCTAAATTTTTAGATATTATTTATAATTGAAACGAAATCATGTTTTTATTACTAAAATGATGTTTCAAACTTAACAATCCTTATAACTTCCCCTAGTCTCTTTCTTTTTTTCTCAATTTTATTTTTCAAGAGTTGTCCAAGGAATCTTTTGATTCGGAATCATAGGAGGATCACTATAGCTTCTTGTTATAAATGCAAAATTTCTCCTTTTCTTTTTTGTCTCACTTTTTGAGTGTAGTGTTGGCGGTTACTAAGCTATAAGATTTCATTGTGATTGTGGATTTTTTCTTCCAATTTTGTTGGCCATATTTCTCTTTGTCTTTGGATAGTTAATTACTCTTTCACAATTACTAACTACTACGTCTTTTTCACCACTCTAGCAACACACATGCTTTCAAGTTATCAATTTTTTGTTGTTTAACTTCTTTTTTCTTTTAATTGCTTCATTTTACATAAATTATGTTTTTCCCTTAAACATGACTTTTAGTTGTTCTGAATTGTGCATGCTCTTCCTTCCATTTTCATATCTAGGTTATTTTGTTTCTTGTCCTTTATAGTTGTTAATTTCGGCTTGAAAATGTGAAGTTAGTATTTTTACTACTGATTGGTGAGAGTTATGGTTACTTGTACACTCATGATTAATAATTGGTTGATATGCATAAAAATTGGACTATTAAGCTTTTGTTGTGAAATTGAAATAAAGAATTTAATCTTATTTATTTTTCTTTATTACAAATCAGAGCAAGGACTTGAGATAAAAGTGTAACTAAAAGAAAGATAGCCAACACACCCTAGGTCTCTTGTGAATAAGTAATCACAATGGCTTTGAATGAATTTGTAAAAAATTATATCATTTGAGCATGTCTTAAATCAAGATTATTGATGGTTTCATCCCTGATAGTTGCAACTTTACAAGAAGGAAGGGGGAACCTATATCTTGTTCTTAATACAAAGTGTTTGACATAAGAAAAAATGAAAAAAATGTCCTTGCTCCCTAATGCCCGATTGGACTTTAGACTACCCAAAGCTTGATTGGACTTGAGTTGTAGGGTAGCTTGGACCCCTGCTTAAAATTTTAAATTATGCTTAGGTTATAAGGGAGTCGAGCCTAGCCCAAACTAATGTTATTTCTATATAATACAAAAAGGAAAAGCTCATTTAATTTTATACATATGAAAATTTAAAATGTTTCTTGAATCACCTAAATTGATTAAAATTTGTTCATTCAATTACTCCTTCCAAGTTTATGCATAATTTCAAAAGGCAAGTTTATTTTAAATATCCCTTATAAACTTAATTTTGTATAATTTTAAGCATCATGAATAATTTAAAAGTTCATAATCGAGAGGCTTAGTGAAAATATCGGCAAGTTGCTTAAGATACTTTACGAAATCTAAATTAATTCACTTATTAGCAATAGATTCTTGAGTAAAATTAAACCTTGTCTCAATATACTTGTACTAATCATGAAACACTAGATTCTTTGTTTACTTTGAATGAACTTATTGTCTATCATGATATTTTTTGGTTTTAATTTTCTCTAAATGAAGCTCTTTCAATAAATTTCTCAACTAAATAGTATGATAAGTATAAGAAATAGCTACAACATACTCTGATTCACGAATTGAGAGTGTGAGTATAGGATATTTCTTTGAGAATTAAGAGATTCCATTATTTTTATAAAGTAAACAAACCTAATAGTACTTTCCTATCATCAAAATCTCCAAACATTACTATTAAAAACTTATTAAATTGAAGTCATTAAAATATAAGTAAATCATGCCATAGTCAACAGTACCTTGACATACAAAAGATTTCTCTTAATTGTTTTCAAGTGAACTTCATAAATCGAATAACATGTCCAACAAAAAATAAGATTTTTGTCTTTGTAATAGTCAAACAACTCAAAATTCCTACAAGATTATTAAACAACATTGGATCTACGCTCATTTTATAATTAAAATTGGATAGCTTTAATCCACTCTCTATAGGAGTGTTAAATGAATCTCTATCTAACATATTAAACTTCTTAAGTACATCTTTTGCATAAAATTCTTGAGCTATTACAATTCCATTCTCCATTTACTTTAATTCAATTCTGAAGTAATAAGACATCAACCCCATATCATTCATCTCGAACTATTAAGTCATAGAATCTTTGAAAACTTTAAATAATTTTTGATTATTACTTATAAAGATAAGATCATCCATAAAAATAAAAATAAACAACTGTTGTTTTCTATTTTACAATAAACATATAGTATAGCTATAGGTAGCATAGGCGAGTATAGATCAATCCTATGAAGATTTTTAATTAATTACCATCTATTCACAAACTTAATATGCTAGACCAATAATTATGAATGATTAAATAAGAAAATAAAAAAATAAATATAAACAAGCAAAAAAAGCAATGAACAAGAATAAACCAATCTATGAGTAAACTAGATTTAGGTGAGGTTTCCTCTAGGACTTTACTATATTCAATTTCACTTCGAATTAATGAATGATTCTAGTTTTCTAGACCAGAAAAAATTCCTAACTTGGATATATTCTCTCTCGAGAAATATAAACCCTATTCTTGAATTAATCAATGAAAATCTCTTTTGAATCAAGATAACTTGAGAATGCATTAGTTCATTCTATGTGTTGGACCTTAAACCTGTTTAATTATTTTTTAGGCATGTTTGAATTTTTGACGTCTTATTACATCATTTAAGCGGAGTTGCATTTTGCTAAGGTTAGTTAGTTTGGTTAGGGTATTAAATGGCCTAAAGTAGGAAATTGGACAAAGAAAAAAAAGAAGGGTAATTTTGGGAGACCACTAAGGATCTAAGGGCTTTGGGCTTAAATGCAAGGGCATTAGGGTACTTGTGTTATTAGTAATAGAAAAGAAAGGAAAAGAAAATAAGAAAGAGGGAGAGAAGAGGAGAGTTGTCGTGGAAGAGAGAAAAGAGGGGAGAGTTTTTAGGGTTTTGGAGATTTTCGAAGATTTGAAGATTCAAGTAAGTTCTATCAGTTTCTTTGCTTTTCAATGGTTGATTGAACCTTGTTTAGTGTTGATTTACAACTGAAATAAGGATTTAATGTGTTTGGATTGAAAATCAGAGG
>JANIHZ010000009.1:24202186-24213372 GCA_027478365.1 Erythroxylum rufum | reverse complement strand
TGTACCATTATTTGTATGTGCAATAAATTCACTATTCACGTATCAGTGTATGACATATCATGCATGGACATGGAAATACATCTCAAACTCTCGTTAGTTACTCACATTAACCAACATTACCTTCTCACTAGTAATGGGATGTTACATTCTACCTATGATCGACTTATGAAAGCATGTAGTATTCTTATCTCCATCTTTCATCCAATTGACTTTGATCCTACAGAATAATGATTTTAAAATGCTTGTATGTAAGTAATAAGGGCTTTCATTTCCTTATTCTTTTTATCTTTATCCTAAGTAGCTTTTTGAATTTCTAGTTGTGAAATTGTCACTTTCTGGCCATTTTGATAATTTCATTTATATGTTGGATTTTCTCATTTTGGAGTTTAAATTCAATTTTCACATATAGGCTTTATATCCTTCAATTTGAATTTCAAGTCATCATTCCACAAAATTTTCAAATCCTTTAATCTTAGACAGGAAGTTAAATTATCTAATAAGGTATTTTAGCTTCCCCAGTGTTATGCTAAAGTCTATTTCAGTGGGGCTATGGTCATAGCATATGAGTATTTGAAATTAAGGCTTACTACTCTTAGGGGAATTTAAAAGCTAAAAGGGTTTACCACAAGATCCATCCAAATTTTTTTTTCTTAAGCCAAATCACTGACTTGTTTATCACTTTACTTAGATCACTTAAACCTATGATTTTCAAACAATTGAGGAAGTCTGTTTCTTTCAATCCTCCCAATTTTAGCTCCTTCAACTTGTTGTACTGAGATAATGTTGTTAAAGTCAACTAAAATCACCTAAGTAGCTTTTGGATAGATGAGTTAATAGTGATCAATTTCCTATATAGATTATGCCTTTAGAATTCAAAATTAGTAGTATAGATAAACGTAACTATAGTTCCAACCTAAACATGCTCGAGGGATACTTCTAGTTATATGAATTGGTTTGAGATCATAGAGTGATGCACATGTACTATGTAATGGTTAAAACCATTTATAATTCTCCAATCATGATGAAGCTAATGGTTAGTTAATAGTTTCTAATTTTGCTAAAGGTCCACTTATAGTCTTGGACTTTGCTTTTCTTTATCTTAGTTTCTAGAAGACCTACTATAAAAGGTTTTCTAGTAAGTAGACATGGATTACTTACTTTTTATTGGGACAATTCATGCCTCTCATATTCCAAACTATAATCATTAGTGGGGAATATGGATTGAGGTACCTTTTTCTTTATTTTTCTTCTATATTTTCTCCTTAACTTGTCCATAGGGGAAAGTCATGACACCAACTTTGCTTGAAGTGTTCTTATCATTAATCTTCTCAACTTCTTCTAGGTTGGAGAGGTGGTTTTGGCCTCATCCTTTCCCTTAATTGACAGAGCCTGATCCTTGAGGCATATTTTGAGATTTATAGTTGAATTCACACTAGACACTGTCTAACCTCTTATGGTTTCATCGGGTTTATTTGAGATTCCTTTAAGTTCTTTAATTAGCAGTTTAAGTGCCATATTCTCCTTACTAAGTGATTTGTTGTTATTAGAAGAATTAGCTACATCATGGTGTGCACTCGTTGAGCACTCTATTTGCTTTCTTAATTGAATATCTTTCCCCTATGAGTAATACTAGGGATTTGCCTATTTAAAAATCAAGCACTTTCTCTTATGGCAAAGGTATTCCCTGTAGGTTTCCACCAATTTTTTTTTTCTTCATAGCATAAGGCTTCCATTGGTAAGATAGAGTGATTTCTAATTCTATTAGGCTATTATCCTCATTTAAATATTTTATTTTCAGTGTGTTTGGTAGCTACTTCTGAAGCTTAACTTCCACTTAGATTTGAGCATATCCAATCATTTTTAATTTTATTATGTGTTTAACTAATCATAATGGCCTCCTAATTGAATTAGCTAGATAAGTTAAGCTCAAAGTAGACCATTATTCAAGTGGCATGTTATAGAAGTTTATCCATAAGAGAATCTTCCTTATGTTGCACCTTTCTGGAGACATACCAGGACTCCATTCCTATATCAACATTGCTTTCCCCCAAGATGTACTTTGTGTGTACCTGAATTTAAAGAGAAATAAATTTTCTTCTTTTATGAGGATGCTCTCCAATTCTAGCTTATCCTAGCCCTTCTCTACCATGATTAAACAACTAGAAAAGGAGACTTTTATTAATAAAATAGCTTATCAATCTAAAGCTATATTTTTGTGCTTTTGCTCTTAGTACCTCCATTAGAGGTGAGAATGCAAATGCTTCATTATCAGGAAGCAAAAATATGTACTTTAACTATTCTAAGGGAGTATAGTCTCCCACAGCTTGAATCCAGGTTTTCTTTGAGTTGTCTTTTTCTTGTTTCTTCGATGGATCTTTACTGAGAAGCAAGGGAGAAGCAGGAACGGAAGAATTGGGGTTTGGAGGAGGGGGGAAGGTGGAAGTCTTCGAGGTTGGTATCTTAATGAATTAACCTTTTCAAATTTATCTAATCTTACAAAAATAATTGCTTAATATAAAAGGTTACTAAAATAAAATTAGACAAAAATGGTTTTTCAATTATTATATTTTATTAATTACGTAAAGAAACAAAATTTTAAAAAATTAAAATACAAGAAAAATTAAGTATAAAAATATATAGCATCGTTGCAATTATTAATAATAAATATTGACAAACTCTTAAGAAACAATGCTAATGAATAATAAAATATAAATAGTGAACGGTCTTAATTGTTTATTAGTGAAGATGGACGAAAATTTATATTATGAATTAAACACCTGAAAAGATTAGATAACTTTACATTGTTTTTTTATTAAGTATTAAATATTTGAACACATATAACTACATTATATCAGTTAGTGTAGCTAAGATTAAGGATGTAAATTAAGTTACTACATGCAGCTAAAGACAAAATACCTTGGTGGTGAATTGTGATTGTGCATAGTTCCTTGATTTACAGTTACTTGCATATCAGTATTGATCTAGTGGTTGTACGAGCTTATTCTCTGGCGGGTTTGCGCCTTGGTTGCCGTGCTTCTCCTTTATATGAAGTACTGCATAAATATGTTAGGAGACTATTGATTTCCGATTTGATCTTATGAAATTTGGTTGAGCTAATTAAGGTACAGAGCGCAGTTAAAAGGTTATCTGCTTTTCACTTGAAACTGAGCTAGCTCCATACATTTTCGTAAGAAATAGTTTTTGGCACTCAGCCTCTAAAATATGAGACGGCAAAACTCTGAACTTGCATTTAACTCTATTTAATACTCACAACTGTCCGCTGCTGCTCCTTTTGCCTTTAAAAAGGGAGATTATCGACACAGCTTGAGGTACTAATCAGAAAACAATTTAAGAGAGAAAGAAAAAGAAAGAGAGAGAGAGATGGCAAGAAGTTTTGTTGGTGTTATGCTGTTCATTGCACTGCTAACACTGCAAACAAATGCTAGAGATATACCAGGAAGCAAAAATAATGTGGTTAGTTCCAAAAATGTTCCTAGTGGTGGTCTAGATGATCAGAAGAACTTTGTGACCTACGGTGGTGTTGGTGGCTTCGCTGGAGTTGGTGCCGGTGGCTTACCATTTGGAGGAGTTGGAGGAGTCGGTGGGGTTACAGGGCTAGGTGGTACTGGTGGAGTTGGTGGGCTAGGTGGCGTTGGTGGGCTTGGCGGCTTAGGAGGTGGAAGTGGTCTAGGTGGTGGCGTTGGTGGTGTGGGTGGTGTTGGCGGCGGCATTGGTGGAGGCGTCGGCGGTGGTGCAGCTGGTGGAGTTGGCGGTGGTGTTGGTAGTGGAAGCGGTGTCCTTCCTTGCCCTTAAACTTGTAACCGAGCAGTTGGTTTTAGCTTTCTATGGCAGTCAAGTTGGTTGTGTTAAGAGTTCGTGCATTTTTCTGTTGATGTCCGGTTTGTATGTCTGTATTTCTTCGCTTTCCTGAGAGTTTGCTATTGAGAGATATATGATAATGCTTTATTACTTGGGAGTACATATTTTATATCGAACTTGCTTCATCATTCCTACATGATGATCGATTTTCAGTTTCATGATGAGAAGAAAAATATGGATGAACACCAGTTCTAAAACCTACTAATATATTTTTCTATTTAGTTGTGTAAATCTGGCAGTAGGGTTCATTGATTGGAGTAGCCTGCAAGCTTTATGCACTTGATGAAAATAATGAAGTGCGTTCGCTTACTTGAAGCTCTGATTAGAGTTGGCAAACTACGGACCTAACCCAAGACTTGGATTGAATTAACCTAAAGCAAATATAAATCGTGGAATTCCACGTCTAAATCGATGTTGTCGCTACACCATTCGTCCAGTCCGAGAAAACCAAGCTTTGTGTTAAAGCTAAGTTCAAACTGAGGAATAAATAGACATTGTGAGAAGAGATTAATTGTTCAATACATGACATCCCTAGGGTATTTTCCAATGTGCTCATCAAAGTCCCATCTAGTCTTTAAGTAAACACTGAAAACAAATGTAAAAGCTTGAAAGTAGGAAAACAAGTTTGATTTCTTTTGAGGTTTCGTGGGGATAAAGTCTACGAGAAAATTTTCACATTTTCAGTTCAATATAGCCAGATCGACTTGAGGAGCAAAGAGTACCCCAAAATGGGAAACAAACCAAACCCGTAACTGTGAACATGTTGCCTCTCCACCACAAAAACTTATTTCAAAGACAGAAGTGCAAAAGGGTCATCTCTCTTGGACAACTCATCTCTGTTGTCGGAATCACCATGACTTGACAAAAGCAAGAGAACAGGCCCTGCGTGACTGGCTTAATATCGTTGTTAAAACTTCCTTTAAATATACCAGCTAGGGTGACCCACCTTATCATGAAGAGGAGCAGAAACTGTCTAATTTATTACAAAGACTGAAGTCAGAGCAAATTGTTAATGGGTTGGATTCAGTCTTCGTAATATAAAAGCTAACCATTACACAGTTACCTGCCTGTACATACCTTGTTAGATTATTATTCAAGATATTTGTTATTAGTAGTAGTCAAAGATCAGGTGATTTTTTTTTCCATAACTGTGCTTCCCTTGGTGGTCGCAGTGCGCTTGCATCTTTCCTCTGGAGAGGATTAGAGGAATGGAGAGAGAGGAATGACTGTCGAAGTATACATATAACAGGTGATCTTATATTAAGTGACTTTATGATTAGTGGTCCACAAACAATTATCTGCTTTCTCGATTTAGAGGCTAAATTGAGGCTATGATATTTTTCATGTCACATCAGAGATACTTCTCCAGCTGGCTTATGTGGGAATTCGCTATTGCCTGGCGTAATAGCTAATAGCTCTCGTTCACGGTTTCGGGTTTCCTGGTGACAATATCAACTGATTTAACGGAAGAACACATTTTGGCACCCACTCTTACGAGTGGAATCAGAGCCATAGCACAAAGCCAGGTTCACCTTTTTGGTTGTTCCACCACTTTTACGAGTGGTATCTTTGTCTATTGGTTAGGTATAGATGGTAAAGCCATAAAAACTTACGTACCTCTTGGAGTTATTCGACTCCTCGCTTAGCGAATCACTATTGCTTGTAGTTTGCTTGGGAACATAGCACCTTCGCATTTTTTCAGGAGGGGAAACATTGATATTAAGAAAGGGAGTAAGAAGAGAGTTGCATAAGAGTTATGAAAAATTCTTCAGATTTAGTTCATTTATCTTCTAGTTTGTCTTTATCTTTTTTACCTAGAGGTGTTAAGCGTGTTTTATCACAAAAAATAGAAAATCTTGTTAAAATTACTCATGTGTCTGTAGAAAACCGTGTTTATGAGTCTTCGTTACCTTTGCTTAGCCCATATAGTATCTATTCTCGTGATCGTTCTTGGACGAGAAACATTAGGAGTGTTCTTTCTACTTCTAAACCTCTTGTGAAGGAAATCATCCAAAGTTCTAAACTGAAACAGTGTGGTCTCAGATCTACAATAGCAAAACAATACATAAAGCTAGAGATTCTTAAGGAAATGATCGCCTTATGGAGAGACCAGAACCATACACATCTAGACTTTGGAGCTCTAAGACTTGTTCTCACTCTACATGGAAGAAAAGGTATTCCTACAATAGCTAGGATATCCCTTCTTGACACTGCCTACATAACATACCAAAATGCTTTGATTGGTACCTTACCGAAAACTCTTAATAGAGGAAGTGTTATCTTGACCATAGCACCTGATTTCAACATCAAGTTGGATGATCCTACCTTATCTGAACGTCTTCAGGTTTAGATCCAGATCACTGGAGCAGATCAAGATCCTAATGCCATCATGGCTTCACTTCATCACCAGATGATCTATCGTCTTCAGAATCATGCCTTGGAATTAAACTTTCCAAATTCTACTTCCAATGCTCTATATATGGTTGCTGATGTTGCCAACAATCAGACAACTATCCTCCAGATCCCGAAGCAGTTACCTGTACAGGAACTTGAAAAGTTGAGGCCTACAGAATAGATTACTAACTATCAGAAGATATTCCATGCTCCTCATCGACACTCTTTTCATACAACAACTCCACCGATTCTGTAGACTCTGAGAGATGGCTCAGTCAAATCCATCTACACCAAACCTAGTAACTACACGCCCGGTCCATCTACATCAGGCTCAATCCTGATGATCTAGCTCATTGAACAGTCAGATCTACCAGATCTATCAATTAGGGCTACAAGTCTTAAGATCCAGCCCATATTCTCTCATACGGAAGGTAAGGACGGTCCTCCTATTCAATATTTCAAATCTAATGAAGATCCAGTCTATGTAAGTCATCATCATGGACACTTTGTATGGAATGTCGACCCATCCATATACGAACCAGACTGTGAGATCTGTCTCAACCCTTAGTCAGACATAGATGACGATGGTCCAAGATATCAACACAGAAGGAAGAAGAAATCAAAGCCTAAATCTCGGTGCTTGCCTTCTCGTGATTATCCTCACCAAGATGAGGATCCAGATGACCATTGTCTTTTACAGATAGAAAAATCTAGACCAAAGTCTCTAAGGGAGATGCTCAAGTCATCTAAAACATGTAGATCTACTGAGAGATCTAGCAGATCTATGCCAGCGATTCCTGTTCAACCTCCTACTCCTATGACCTCTATGGTGATAAGACCAGATAAGGATAATTTTCCTCAACTATCCAGGAATACTGATGAATCATAGAGGGTTAACTCTAACCCATATATCCGAGCCACAGGAATTTCATCATATGGTACACCAGTATCAAATCCTACAGATGACGTACTTAACTAGAAGGCACACGACGCAGTAGCACAGAACATAGTTCCAAAAAGGATTGATTCTAAGCTGGATGGAATTAGTCAACAAAACATTGCTACACATCGCAAAGTCGATTCTGTTTCGGAACAGATACAAAAGATGTATAAGACGTACAAAGCTCAGATTCAACAACTTGATTCTGAACTCAAATAGTACATCTCAGCTCGTTACATGGGGCCAGAATTCGACTTGAAAGTTAGAAAGATACAAGAGATACAAAGGACTGCACAACAAATGGAAGCAGACATGCGTGCTTCACAATCTCATCAGATATATAGCTCATCTTCTTCAAAGTTCTCAACTCTTCAGCCATCATATCCATCTCCTTCGTATCAACGGTGTCCAGATGAAGGTGACTATTCAAAGGTATTCAAGTTTAACTATCCTTTGATTAGACAGTATGTTCATCCTTAGACAACTCATGAGAAACTTCGACGATCAAAGCCAAAGTCAACATCTGATCATATGCCTAAACCTAGAGTTTCTGAGCGGTATTCTTCAAAAGTTCCAAAAGCTTCATCTTTTACACCTTTTGAACCAGAGGAACAGTGGAGAAAATCAGTACAGATATGTACACCACCAGAGTCTCCACCACCAGTTCAACCTTCCACTTCTTCACTTGGGAAGGACAAAGCCAAACTACCAAAGTACATAGCTACTCTGTCCTCAATAGTTCTTGCAAATAATTTCGCTTCAGTTTCCTCTACGGATAACAATACATCTGAAGTTTCTGTAACACCATCTAGTAGTTCAGATGAGCAGTCACTCATCGCGTCAGAAGAACAACCATCATCAGAGGCATCTTATGAATCAGTCGAAGGTGATACTGATCAAACTGATGAATCAGCTAACTTTGCTGATCTGTCAGAATTATCAAATATTCTAATGACAATGCCTCAGTATACTGAAGAACAAGAACCAGTTAACAGTGAAGCTGAATCCACAGGTACTGAACCTTTCAGACGTGAACCAACACCTCAAAAAACACCAACTACGGTAACAACACAGTCGATGACCAAGCTTACTTCAGGACCTTGGTTTACTTTTGATGACCTACCTCCAAAGAAATGGCGAGATAGACTTCATGAGTTCGGTGCTTGGATTGATCTACAACTGACCAGATCTAATCATCCACTTCCGAATATTTTGTCTGAATTTACATCCAGATTTACTGGTACTTTGTGAGAATGGTGGCAAAGTGTTAGTGAGTATCAACGACTTCAGTATATTCAAGTTACAACTGCTGGAGCACTACTTGGCATAATTCACAAGGAATTTGTTGGTGACTTCCAGTTGATTGACAAGCAGATCCGTCAAGAATACTTTGCAATGAAATGTTGTTCTCTTGATAAGCGTGATCTTCAAAAGCATTACAAACGTATGACAGAAAGTTATTATCTTTTGAATGGATGGAATGATGTTAATTTGCGCTATACTTTCATATCATCCCTTCCAGATGAAATACAGCCAGAACTACAAAGGACCATAGGTTCTCTTCAAAGAGATATGTCAACTATTTCTCTAGGAGAAATCTACCAGCTTTTTATAGCCTCTCTTGACAAGTTATGTGATCAACATACTTTGTTCAAGAACATCCTTAAGGGAGGTTTGGTTCTAAAACAAGCTTGCAAGAAGCCTTATCTCCAGAACAAGTGCAAAGATGAAAAGACCTGTAAGTGCCATAGCAGCAAGAAAGCTCATCAATCTCAAGTTTACTATGAAAGGAGACATAAGAAGAAGTTCCACAGGAAGGAAGGCAAGAAGCCTTGGAAGCAAAACTTCAAAGTGAAGAACAGGAGTAACAAGTATAGACGTATGCGGTTCTTTTAAAAGTCATCACATCGCCAGAAAGGAAGACTACGATGTTTTGTCTGTGGAAGCTCAAAGCACTTAGCTAACAACTGTCACAAGGCAACCAAGAAGTACACCAAGTTCCTAGAAAAGCTCGAGAACTTTTGCCTATTCATCCTCAAAATAATATTGAGGAACTACTAGAAGAACAGCCTAGTAAGGATAGTGAGACACAACTTGTTGTTTCTATTTCAACAGAAGAAGAACGATCATCACAATCATCTAAATATACCAGTGATGATTCAGTTAATATGTTACAGTAGACCTGTATGAAGATAGATCGTACTCTAGTACAACAACCATATGTCCATATCCAGATCTTTCAGCAAGACAAATATGATCGGCCCATTAAGGCTATTGGATTCATGGATATAAGATCTAGTCGTACGATCATGAAACCCAACATCCTACCAGCAGAAGCATGGACTCCTCATGAAGAGTACTTTACTTCAACTGATGGGAATAGTTTCAAGATTGGGTTGAGCACAAGAAGCAGAATTGGCATTCGCTTCTTTCCTCAGTGTACAGTTTGGACTAAAGTACTTGGAAGCAATCTACCAGGCCTAGATCTCTTAATTGGGATGGATGTCTACTATAAGGCCTGACACTTACAAATCCTACCCACAGGCCTCAGGTATCAAAACCTTATGAGTCCATACACTGATCTAAAAAATGTGTTTGAACTTACTCAAGTTCCTGCACATTACACTAGACTTTGAGATAAACTATTAAGTTATTGTCCAGAGTCTCATGCACAGTTGACTCATCCTAATCCTCTATAGAAGAATCCAAACTTTTTCATAATTCTGCCATTTAAAAAGAATGAGGATATCAATCCTACCAAAGCCACACATCCAGGAATGAATCCTGATGATTTGAGGCTAGCACAAGATGAGTGTGCCGTGTTATTACAACAAGGATTGATTGAGCCCACAAAGTCGGATTGGGCTTGCCAAGCATTCTATGTCAATAAGCGTTCAGAGCAGAAACGTGGAAAGAAACATCTAGTGATAGACTACAAGCCACTGAATGTATTCCTGCAAGATGATAAGTTTCCTTTGCCCAAAATCAGTACACAGGTACTATTTCTCAAGGAAGCTATTATATTTTCAAAGTTTGATTTGAAAGTAGGATTTTGGCAATTGGGTGTTCACCCTGAAGAACGTTACAAGACTACATTCTGTATTTCCAATGCTCGGTACCAATGGACTGTGATGCCCTTTGGATTAAAGGTCGGTTCATCACTGTTTCGAAAGTCCATTACAAAAATCTATGAGCCTATCCTCAACAGTACATTGATCTACATCGATGACATCTTACTATTTGCAAAAGACCTATAAGGAACATCAAGCCCTTCTCCAACAATTTTTGGACCTAACCCAACAGTATGGGATTATGCTTTCGGCCTCGAAAAGCACGATTGGTACAACTAAAATAGAATTTCTTGGGATGCAATTTAAGGATGGATTCTACCAGCCAGGCCCACATATTACAAAAGAGTAACTGCAATTTTCAGATGGAAATCTCTCTGTAAAACAGATTCAACAGTTCCTTGGAATTGTCAACTATATTCGAGATTTCATTCCACATATGGCAGCCTTCATATCAAGCTTATCTAAGCTCTTACGTAAGAATCCACCAACTTGAGGAAAAGAACAAACAACAGTTGTCCAGCATCTTAAACAAATCTGTTAGGATCCTCCACCACTAAAGATTCCTGAAAAAGGACAACGTGTCTTGCAGACAGATGCTAGTGATGATGTAACGCCAAAATTTTTGAGCCTTTTGTATTGGTCGATAATTGGAGATACTGTATATTGATATATACAAAGTTGTGTATGAGTTCAAATATGTATTTAAGTCATGGGTGTATATGTTAATGATTTATAATGTTATATGCCCTTACATGAACTTCGAATTCATCGGTAATGCAAAATCTTGGAAATTTCCAACATATGAGTTTTTAAGTAGACAAAACTGAGTCCATTGGATGGATATGACCATGGTGGGTAAATTAAATGAGTTCTAATGCCTTAGAGGTGATTAGACATGATTT
>JANIHZ010000009.1:24054458-24065773 GCA_027478365.1 Erythroxylum rufum | reverse complement strand
TATCTAATAACTTTTATTATTAAATTAAAATTGAATAATTTATTAATTAATTAGTTGTCTGATTTTTATATACTAGAATAATTCTATTTACCAATCTTTTTTTAATTAAACTATAGCTTCTTCTGTGGAAAGAAAAATCTTCTTCCAATCTTATTTAAAAATTTTAAATTTTATTCAATTGTATAACAAATATCAATTAATTTGTTAAAATTTAAATTTCTTATTTTATCAGTTTATTTTGAAAACATTGGAAAAAAAGATAATTAAAAACAATGTTTTTAAATAAAAATTTTTATTTGATAGTGGCAATCACTAAAACTTGTCAGAGCACATAATTGGTTTCTTTACTTTATTTTTAAACAATATAAAAAGAGTAAAACTTCGTTTTACTTTTATATTTATGGGCTGGCATATTAATAATTAGTCTTAATAAATTCCAAAACTTGCCTTGGGCAAAGTTTAAAGAAATGTTTGTAAAATGAAATTAAGGAAAGATATGTGAAAGAATTTCTTTTTTTCCTGATTTGCTTTCGATCATGTCTTAACGCTAGTGATTGTATATAATACTCCTATATATGCAAGCTCTAAATGGGTGTTTTTTAAAATCTTTGCTTCCCATTAGGTATAATGACTCAACATAATATATAGTATTAATTAAGTTAGAGTCTTCTCTTTTGCCTTTCCGAGGTGAAACAACAGTTTGAACATGGTTAGAGGATTAAATGAGAAGTCTGCGTATCATGCAATTAATGATTGTTTCTATAAGGGCATTTCCAAACGAGTCAAAGTTTGATAATTGCCTCAACTGGAGCTTTCAGTCCATATTTATGATTTTTAATGAATTAATGTAAGAGTTTAGATTAAAGTAGATGAAATGTTTAATGCATAATCTATTTGTAAAAGGTATCAAATCAAATGACACAACCCCATTATAAAAAAGTTTTTGATAAGGTTAGATTGAACTTGGAACACATATTTCTTAGTGCGGATACAGAATTCTTCTTGTCGCATGCATTGTCTCGTCAAACGCTTTCTTTTTCTCTCCGTCAAAGTAATAATCAAATACTCAATGTACCTTGTATTAAGTGAAATTATTAACTACCACCGAAACAGATCACTTATTCCATGGGAACGGATCCTCTATCCTCTACCATGTCTTTTATTCTGTTCTATTAAATCTCATCTATTTATTTGTGTCACATATAAATAGATGATTAAGATTTAATGCGATAGGATAAAGGATAGAGGATCCTGGCATTTATTCCAGACGACTTGTGCCTATCTTATGCCATTCATTATGAGACACATTTTATTTAATTTATTTATTATGAAATGTGTGGCTAACAATAGATAGTCCAGGTTTGACACAGTACATACGGAGGAAAAGATCTTCCCCGAAAAAAAGAAAGTTCTAAATAATGAAACGACTCTAATTTAGTTCATTTATTTCAGTTATCTTACCTTACAAAAATTAATTAACTCATTTTGTTGTTTATTATGTATAAAACCTTTGTTGTCCATATATGTTGACAATAATTTATTTATTATTACAGATTGAATCTCAATTAATATGTTGTATAATTTGGAACAGTTGTAAATAATAAATAAATTATTAATAATGTATACGAAAACAACTAATTTTTTAATAATATAAAAGATTGAAATAACTGAAATTGAAATAAAAAAAAGCTTAATGATATCGAAAATGTAGTTTTTGCTAATGGATTGAAATCAGCTATAATATTTAGGATCTTAAACTACAGTCATCTTTATATGATCTTAATATCTAATATAGATTTAGTTTCCAAAATCACTTGAACGGTATATAGGATGAAAACCAACGATGCAATTCCCTTGAGACTTATTAGTGAAAATTTTCACTAGCCTAGAAATCATAGCAAAAAGAGTCTTTCTCAATTCATGTTGTCTAATAATGCCACGTACCCTGAATGGTATAAGAGCTATGAGTGTTTATTGGGTGTTTCTATATTACTCTTGATGAAAGTGAGTAAGGAGAACTTCACCTATATATCATACGTGAATCCTTGCTTATTGATCATGTTCATTTTTCTTTTACTCTTTCTAGAGTTAATCTTCCTTTGAATGCCAAAAGAACTTTGCCCAACAAAATAGAAAATCTGGTTGAAATTACTCATCTTCTTGAGAACACTCGTATTAATGATATTTCTCTCCCATTGTTAAGTTTGTATAGTGATTATTCTTACAATTGTTCCTAGACTACGAATCATTTGCACTATTATTCAAAGTTCCTAATTTGAACTATATGGTTTAAAAGCAAAGTTAATTGAGCAATATGTCCAATTGGAAATTCCCAAAGAACTAATAGCTCTTTGGACAGATCAAAACCATACAAATCTACATATTGGTGCTATTAGATTGGTCCTCACCCTCCATGAACTACCCTAAATAATAGAAATGTCATCCTCAAAATTGCTCCTGATTTTGACACCAGACTAGATGATCTCACTTTGTCTGAATGACTTCAAGTCAAAGTTCAAATTATTGGGGCTAAGAAAGATCCTACAGTATTATGGCCACATTGCACTATCAAATGATCCATCGCTTACAAAATTATGTTGTAGATCTCAATTTTCCAAATTCAACTTCTAATGCTTTATATATGGTAGTAGATCGAGCCCAAGATCAAACCACTATTATCCATATCTTAAACAATTGATCCCAATGGAGCTTGAGAAGTTGATGCCCATAAAATGTATCACTAATTACCAAAATGTGTTTTATGCTCTTCATGGGCATTCTATCCATACTACTATTACTCCACCCATTCTTAGCACATTGAGAGATGGATCTGTTAAATAATCTATACCAGGCCTAATGACAAGTAGCCTGGATCATCTGACACATCTAGCTCAATTTTAATGTTACAACCAATTTTAGGACATCACAAAGGAAAAGGTGGACCCCCTATCCACCATGTAAATTCTAATGGTCAATCTGTGTACAATAGCCATCATCGAGGATACTTTATATGGGATGTTGACCCATCCATGTGTGAATCAGACTGTGAAATATGTCCTATGATAAATTGGGATGGATCTGATAGTGAATATGATAATTATATTCAAAAAAGGCATGCAAAACTCAGATGCAAAGAAAGAAAACAATTATAGAGAAATTCATGGTTGCCAACATTCACAACAAATTTGTTCCAAATATGATGATCATGACCCAAATTCGAGACCATGGGTTGGGCTTTAAAACTTGATAAAAATTATATGAACTGCTCAAAGTTGTTGGAAAGCAACATTGATTCCTTAAAGACAAAATCCACAACAAAAATGAGCCCAATTTTCTTTCGATTCATGCTGCTACTCCATTACCTATTCCATGTATTATGATGTGACCTAATGATAAAGAATTTCCTCCTTTAGAGAGAAGAACAGACAACACTAATATGGTTATTTTAAACTCTGATATTAATGTCACAAGAATTACTTCCCGTGGTACCCTTGCATTAAATCCTACCAATGAGGTACTCAACTGGTAGACAAACAATGTTGTTGTTCCTAATAAAGTTCTTCGATGCATTGACTATAAGCTTGATGGTCTTAGACAACAAACATAAGCTACTAAAAAATGAGTAGAATCTATGTCCTCTGAAATCTAAAAGTTGTATACTTCTTTTATGAGATCAAATGGTCCAACTTGATGCTGATTTAAGATGATACATTGATACTCAATATTGTGGGCCTGACTTCACCTCAAAAGAAAAAGAACTCCAACAAATTAAAGAAGTACTTCAACATATAAAGGCAGACGTGCAAACAGAACAGTCAAAGACTGTTTATGGGGCTTATCATAAAACATTTCTAGTTATCCAGCCTATTTATTCAACCCCAACTTATCCTAAAGCAATTGATTATGAGAAGGTGTTCGAAATGAATCATTCTTCACTCAAACAATAGGGCACTCACCAACCCACTTGTAGATCAAAACATATAAAACCTCAAAAACTCAAGGCTAAAAAGAAAATTAATTCATCATCCTCATACACCAAACCACCTAGAACCCAACCTATTCCATTAACTGGAAAGAACAAACCCCCTAAATAAGAGTTCATTGCAACTCTGTCTCTAAATCCATGACAGATGAATTTGAGAACCAAATATCTAATATGATGAAATTTTGGAGCAAATTACAGACTTGACAGAATTAACTCAAATAATAATGGTTATACTAGATGCTTCTCTATTGATTAAGGTTGAACCAGAAATTAGTGAAGTTGAATCAATAAGGATTGAACCCCTTAGACCTCCACAACCTCTTATGTAAGCAGCTCCATTCAGACTTATCTCAAGACCCTAGTTTACTTTTGATGATCTTCTACCTAAAAAATAAAGAGATCATCTTCATGAATCTGGTTCTTGAATTGATTTACAAATGACTAGACCTAATGTTACTTTATGAGATATCTTATCTGAATTTACATTTTGTTTCACTGATACTTTACAGGAATGGTGACAAAGTCTGGATGAATATCAAAAACTCCAATATATTCAAGTAGTATCTGTCGATCTTCTTCTTAATGTTTTTCATAAAGAATTCACTATAGATTTTTATCTCATTGATAAGTAAACTCGACAAGAATATTTTGAAATGAATTGTTGTTCATAACGGAGCGCTATTATTTACTTAATGGTTTCGATGATGTTAATCTTTGTTATATGTTCATAACATCTCTTCCAAATGAACCTCAACCTCAACTTTAAAGGATCATTGCAGCTTTACATTGAGATATGAGAGAAATTTCTCTTAGTGAGATTTATCAACTTGCATTATCCCCTATTGATAAACTTTGTAATCAACAAGCATTTTTTAAGAATATGATTAAAAATGGTCCTCTATGAAAAAAGCTTGTAAAAAGCCTTATCTAAAGATCAAGTGTAAAGTATAAAAAGACTGTAAATGTCCTACCAGAAAGAAATATCATCATAAGAAGCTTTCCTAAAGATGATCTCAAAGATCTTAAGTTTATAATGGATGTTATAAAAAATCATTACAAAGAAGAAAGACACAAATTTGTTTGATTCTTTAAAAAGAGAGTCCCTTATACTAGAAAAACATATCACTGATTTATTTGTGACAAATAGGACATTTTGCTCGACAACGTCCTAATAAGATGAATTAAAATTGTTGGAATCTATTGGGGTGATCATGCCAATCCATGATAGTAACATTAAACGCGTCATTGAAGAACAAAACAATGAAGATGAGAAAACCAAATTTATTGTACTTATGGACTCCTCTGATGATGAGTTTGACTCACCTGAAGATTTAGTGTATGAAGATGCTGATACTGATGATGATAATCTATATATGCTACAACAACCATGTTTTAAGGTAGATTTAGAGCCTATCACTATTCTTCACCCTTATGTCCATATCCAGTTGTTACAATAAGATAAATGTGCTAAGCCAATTAAGGCTATTGGATATATGGATACTGGATTTTGTTATAATGTCATAAAGCCCAACATCTTATCCCCCGAAGCATGGATATCTCATAACAAATATTTTACTATTGCTGATGGAAACTCATTCAAAATTGGGCTTATAACAAAACAAAAAATTAGGATAAGGTATTTTTCTAATTGCGTTATGCGGACTAAAGTTCTTGGCAATCATCTTCCTAGACTAGATATCCTAATTAGCATGGATGTCTATTACAAGGCATCCTTGTTACAAATCCCACCCACTTGTATCAAATATCGAGCTAATTTCACTGCTTATGCTGATATACGCAATATATTCAAACTCATCCAATTGCCTCCTCAATATAAAATATTGCAAGATTAATTTTTATAGCATTATCCTGAGAACCATACACAATTCTCATATCCTCATCCTCTTTTGAAGAATATACAATTTTTCATTCATTTTCATTTAAAAAGGAATGAGAATATTAATCATAACAAAGACACTCATCATGGGATGAATCTGATGACTTGAAGCTAGCACAAGAAGAGTGTACTATACTACTTTAAGAGGGATTAATTGAGCCCACAAAATCATACTAGACTTATCAAGCCTTTTATGTGAATGAAATAGCTAAACAACAAAAAGGAAAAAAGAGATTGGTCATTGATTATAAACCTCTTAATACAAGTTTCAACTAAAAAAGATCAATACTCAAGTCTTATTTCTTAAAAAAGCAAAAATCTTTTCGAAATTTGAATTGAAGGCAGGTTTTGAAAATTGGCAATAAACCCACAATAAAGGTACACAACAACTTTTTGCATCCCAAATGTTCAATATCAATAGACTGTTATATCATTTGGATTCAAAGTCGCTCCATCACTATTTCAACGGGCTATAATAAAATTTATGAGCCCATCCTACCTAATGCTTTTGGTCTATATTTGATGACATTTTACCATATTCCAAGACCTATGAAGATTATAAAGCACTACTTCAATCTTTTTTTAATCTTCGTAATGAATATGGGATCATTCTTTTGATCAAAAATAGTCACATTAGATTAACCTAGATAGAATTTTTGGGTATGAGCTTTCATGTCGGATTTTATCTTATGACTTCCTTATAAGTATTCTGTCTCTTGAAAGCTTGATTCTTGAATAATGGAATTATAATCATATAGAAAGATAATTATGCTCTGCATTTGTCTCATTACGAGGATCCTTTGTATATGAAAGTCTTGGACTATAAATCCTATTAGCTACTATGATTATATGAAGATGCTTAGTCAATTATGATAAGCCTTGAGAACTAATACCCATTGATGATAGAAAGAGTTTGTGTCTTGGTTAGAATATTTGAGATCCTAAACTACAGTCATCTTTATATGGTCTTAAATCTCTAATAGAGATTCGAATTCCAAAATCACTTTAATGATATATGGGCTAGAAACTTATGATGCAGTTCTTTCAAGCTTATATTATTGGTAAAAAATTCCACTAGCCTAGGAGTTATATTGAAAAGAGTCTTTTTCAATTCACGTGCTCTAACAATGTAATGTACATCCAAATGTATCATCAATCCATTTTAGTCATACTGTATGCACAATGAACTATGATGAAAGACTGAATTTTTTATTCTTTCAAAGGAATACTCTATAACTGATACTTGTTAAGTTTTGACCCAATTGAATGCAACATTTGATCAACAGTTGGAGCCATTTCAGGAAGCTTCATAAAGAGAATTTGCATTGCGCCGCGCGGGATTGGCCAAATCATATTATTTAAATTATTTTTATTTTAATGAATAATTTTATTATATATGAAAGAATTTAATAATGTTAACGAATAACAACCAAAGACCACCCTTATCTGTTTCTTCTCCGCACAAACATGTGATACTGGTTATTTAGAGTAGCAAAGTCGAACTCAAATCAATCAATTATTTTTAAGGTAATAAATTACGCATGATTTATTTTCTAGAAGAAAGGCAAGTTAAGATATCTTATCGATTCAGCCCCATTAAAAAAGGGTATAAAATGAAAAAGAAATAACCTCATTATTACGTGATGCTTTATGAGACGTGGGCAGGGATTGGCGTGCCGTGTTGGCTGGTTGACCGACATCTTCCTTTTTTGTTTTTCAATTTTTGGTTTTCTTAGAAAATATTAAAACATGATAAGTACACCCCACATAAAAACCTACTACTTTGCCTTTTAGTGAATGAGACTGACACCTTCCACTTCCCCCACGTCTTGCATGAGCTCGTTCCATTACGATCCCCGTCTGCTCCTCTAAAGCCACACACATATATATATATATACACCTCCATTAAGATTGTTTGTCTTGGTGTGACCAAATGTAATTTCTAATTTATACATACAATTTTAGTATCGATATATATGCTAACACAATTTTAGTCATACTATAAAAGCTGATCATTATGGTCTTGGCCTGATTAATTATATTATATTGTATTATCTATGTGTAGCGTAGCTTCGAATCTTTAGCAAATAATTAATCTACGGGATAAAGATGACCGAAGCAAGTGTTGGATAAATTGACTTGTACTTGGTTAACTAGTCTACAAATATTCCTTTTTATTAAAATTTTCAAGTTTTTGACAAAATTCATATTAATATGGTTTAAAACAGGACGCAAGCTCTATCAAGTTTTTAAACATAAAAACATCCCTTTTTTTTTTTTATTCTTGTCCTCGTTACGAAAGTATACCATCCCATGAAAACTTAATTTGAAGGAAATTGATTCTACTTTAGTGTACAAAAGAAATGTCAACCTCATTTAGGAAGCAATAAAGTTGCAATCCTAAGATTCAGATGAAAATAAGAAACAAAAAGAGGGGGAGGTGGGTTCTGTTTTTGCATCTTTGGAGGATGCAGGCTCTCTATTCTGACCGTATGATGTTATGCGTTATTGTTGAGGAGGGAAGTCTTGGATTGGTGAGGCAAGTATGGAAAAAATTAAAGAGAGGAGATGCTGCTGTAGCACTAACCACCAACTTGTGGGTTACAGTTATTGGTATTTTAAATGAGAAGAGAGCTTCTCCCCAAATGATATAGCTCTGCAAGTTGTAGAGGAGATGAACGAAATTTTAATGTCTAAACTGTGGGTGAATGGTGAATCAATGATTGGAGAGACCCCTTGGTCCTTACGAAATAGAAATGCCCGCTAACCGTTCCTTTTCAACTCCAAATGGATGAGAGTCATTTAATAAACTCACCTTTTCCTGTACTTTACTGCAGCCACGACCAGTGGATTTTGCCCAATTTGATGCTGCTATCATACATTAGAGTATGTAACAATTTTCTTATATTTTACATGGAACGGTATCCTATGCTATGAGCATCGTATCTTTTATCCTCGTTCATGCCAATCTCCTATGCTTTTGTTGTGCCTTGCCAGTTACTTCCTACGTTGAAACTGTTGTTTAAGATAGAACTGTTGAAAATGGATGCCTATATGGCATGGATCCACAGCTAAGGGCTAAAGATGGGTATTGTGTTGCACCAAAATGTACCATTCATTCATAGGAACGCTGCTAATAACCTTACCAACGACAACTGCCCCGTCATCTCTATCATTGGTAGCTGTGGTTTGTACAGGCATCTGCAGACAAAAAAGAAATGACAACGACAACAACAACAGACAACGAGCTTGTAATGAACCAGATGAAGTGTATATATCACATTCCAAGCTCAAAAACAACAATTTTCTCAAGTTCTCAATTAGTTAACTAGTTTAATTTCTATGCACAATTGAGTTCAGGTCTAAACTTGTGGTTCTTCTGCCCTTTTCTCCAAAGCCACCAAACACGAAAAACTTAGAAGTGCCTTGGTGTTGCTTATCATATCACGTGTGCCAGTTGTCATTGAAAACAAGATATCCCCACAATGAAAAGGCCGAAAATAGTGCTTCAAGATTTCAAATCAGGAATCAGTTTCATTTTCACTTCGGAGTCAATAACAGATTCGTTGGTATTTGTTGCGTATATGAGCTGCTTGTCCTGTAAGGAAGCTGTAAGGATGACTTCAGGTTACTTGGTTGTTAAGTCTTAAGTGACTTGGTATACGTTTTTAGAGTCTATTTAGAAATGTGATTACTTGGTCAATAAACTGATGTTATTCTGTTTGTTATTTGGTTTCCATTTCCCGTAGAAAGTGGTGGGCGTGGCCCTCTTTTCAGGAATACTTCTTGTTGATTTCATCGTATTAGAAAGGTGCACAAGATTTACTCAATAAAGACAACCGAGATTATTTCTAAGATATCCTCTATTCCTCTTAATCTTCTGTTCCCTCTTAAAATCTATTTCTCACTTATTTTCCTAAATTATTCATAACAGTATTAAAGTTAAGACTGTTGGGGACTCAGCAATTAGTAATTAAATTGATTTATAAGAAAATAAGTTCTTATTGTGTTGTTGATCATAAGCACGGGATCCTTTGTCTAATGGCCAAAGCAAACTCCTGTTTAATGATCAAAACAACGTCATTTTGACTATAAATAAGATAAAATTTGATAGAGATCTGAATTCTGATCGTAAATGGTCTTTGCGTGATGAGATGTGTAAGTCTTAATTAAAATTTATAATTACAGAAAGTTAATTACTTTATAAAATGAATTTCTTTATTAGAATTAAATGTCAATAGTGCCTCCTCTGATACTAATACTATGATTGTTGATAATAAAGAAATTACAATAAAAATCTTTAAAATTATAAACAATTGAAAATTTTTTAAATATAAAAAGGATCAAATTTATTAATAAACAAAATTTAATTTCTTAGTTACATCGTTAAAACCAAAGAAAGAGTATCTCCCAGTTGAAAGATATAATACTTTTCGAACAATGGATGCTTGAAAGACTTATAGAATCTATTTTAGTTATACCTTAGAGCAATGATATAAATTTCGTACCGCACCGGTCAGTACGGGTACAAAAGTACCGGTGTCAAATTTCGGCCGATACCGCAGATAGTGGAAAATTCTGGGTAATTCTGTTAAATCTAAAATTTTCAGGGACCAATTTGTAAATAAAAAAACTTTAACCCTAAAAATCTACCCCCCCAAACCTTCGTCTGCTTCTCGCCGTTTGTCTCTCTTATGCCACGTCGCCGCCCCTCCCTGGTCTGGACCCTATTCTCCTCGAGTCTTCCTCTTCTCTTCTGTCGTGGAATCGCGCTCCCTGGTCTTGCGGCTCGCCTCCCTCGCTTCGTCCACGCTGCCTCCCTCTGTCGCAACACCGCTGGCCTACCGATCCTCCGACAACGACCCCACCACCTGGAGCCCCAACCCGAATACCTAAGTGAAGACCTGAGTGACCCGAACCTGACGGTTAACAAATTTTTTTGGGTGTGTGTTGCTGTTGAGTTGATCTGTTCTCTACTTCTCTGTGTTTCCAAAAATTGCTGGTAAATAGATTTTTTTGTGATGTGGATTAGAAATAGATTGGATTTTCCGTGTATTAGTGTTGATCAGTTGATGAAAATGTTATCGGTAGGTGGACTTGTGGAGGATTGGGTTTGGATTGTTGAATACCGAATTTGAACTTGAAGTGTGAAGTTTGAACTGATAAGGTTTTGGAATGAATTAATTACTAATTAGTGAATATTGATTGTTTTGTTTTGTTTTGTTTTAGAATAGGTTTGGAAATTGGAATGAGGATTGGTTTGAAAAATTTTGGAATGAAATTTTTGAATGTTTGGAAATTGGAATTGTTTTGGAATGGAATTTTCACGGTTTTGGAATGGGATTTTTGAAGTTGATAATTTGAAATTGTTGGATTGAAGTTAAAGAATACCATAGGTAAGTAATTTATGTTATTTTGTTATGAATTTGTAAT
>JANIHZ010000009.1:24017581-24029880 GCA_027478365.1 Erythroxylum rufum | reverse complement strand
TAAAATTTGCTATAAAACAAAAATTTAACAAATTTTTATTTCTTAACATTTTTATCAAACCAACCACTATCAATGGTAATAGTAATCATTCCTTCATCTTAACCAACCACCATAATTATAATAATTATATCTATTCTCATTCTTCACTATATTCATTCCTATTCCCATTTCCATTACCCTCCATGAACTACGCGCCTCCTTAATATCCATGAAATATCTTAGCACATTTTTATCCATATTCATGTACTATAAGACGTTTAAGTTTCCAAAATTATAATTATAAAACTTGTATATATTTTTCAATAGTGCACACTGCAATTAAATATATGGATAAAATTTAATAAAGCATGGTTCAAACAGAATAATTAGTATTGAGAATTTGACGTGATTCCAATGGCGACGTATTCGCCCTCAATCATTGCACTGGAAATGCTTTAATTAATATCTGTCGAAGCATCATCGACTCTTAACCCAATCCCCTCCTACTGAAGACTCAAGTTGATTGATAAGTCGATGCAGTTCCATAAACATGAGAGTTTTAACGTTGAGATCTCCAGATAAAGCAAGAAGAGCAGTTGGGATGGAGAAGAAAAGAAAAATAATACATCTGCTTGCTTTTCTTGCTTTATGCTCTTCAAAAACGTGAGTTAAGTGCCACATAAGAACAAACTGCTTTTATGTATATCAATAACGAGTTACATAGATTGTTGATTACAATATTTGCAAAATAATACTGCTGCAAAGTGCCAAGCACTCTCAAACCAAACAAACATGAGTGGGCTAAGACAAACAAGAAAGAGGATGAAACCGATGTTCCCTTTAAGATACCCAAAGGAAATATAAGGGCGATAGAAAGAACCCACACCCACATCGCATTCACAAAAGATATACAAGATACACAAGTAATGAATAAGACCAACCCAAAACTCACAACTGCATCCTAAACAAACCAAATTAATCATGGCTAATGGCTATGCATCAATGGTTGTACCTGTTCTCGCCTGTGATATACGGTTTGCATAGATAGTCACCAATCGCAACTGCGTACTGTTAAGACCCTCCAGGTAAGGCAAAAATGCTTTTCCAAGCATTATATAAATATCCACCAGACAGAAAACAACAGTCTGCACCAAACACAATCGCACAACAAAATATAAGAAAATAAGACTAAAAGCAGATTTTGAAAATGCTTTCCGAAGAAACCAAAAACAAAATTTTAAAGACAGAGTGTATATCCAAGGATTCAGTGCCTTCAAGAAATATTGCCTGTGCTTGACTGACTTAATATAATGTCTTACAGTGGGTTGCGGTTATTTTTCTATATGTAGCATAATAAAATGCAATAACCAAATAAATAAATCCCATTACCTTGCGAACATCAGCACTCTGGTTTCCAAAGGCTTCAAAAAGAGCAGGCAAAAATGACGATAACTGGGCCATAAGTTCCTCTTGAGAAAGCCGGCCAACAAGCTGAAAGAAGATCAAATAATTACTAACCTTCATAGAATATCAAATGAAACTACAAATTCACAAGAGTATCTGCTACAATAATCCCTGAACTTCTCTGCCAAGGGGAAATACCTTAGTCAAACAATTTATACAATTGACAAGAGTTTTTTCATCTTCAGTAACCAAAAGAGGGACAACAACCTGCAGTTTCAGTTATAGACAAAATTAAAAGGTAAAAAAAGGAACCAACACAGATATTTGTTTTTATCAAAAGAGAAAGGAAAACTTTGAGGTACCCCTCTAATATGTGTGTGTGAAAGAGTGAAGATAGAGGAAGAGAGAGGAAGAGAGAGAGATACACTTAAACATCTGAAGGGATCATACTGCGACAACACAATTGTCAAACAGTGTTCAGCTTCATTTGAAACCTTAATATGGATGGAAAAAATAAGACATTAGAGAATACGGTAAAATAAAAAGAGAATGAAAACTAAGATGAGAAAAGGAGAGAGCGATTACTTTTGAAGTTATATCTTTTGTAACATGAAGCAGCTTCTCTATCACAATTTCAACAGAGTCCTCCATGGCATCTTTCTGGAAACATGGCAGGAATAAAAGAAATTTTGAATGATTATTAATAAAGAAGGAAAGCAGTTGACAACCAATGACAAGCAAGACCAATACCTGGTTTTTGAGCATTTCAATTATTAGTGAAAGAGCGAGTTCCCTGATTGATGAATCAGAATCGTCTAAGACTTCAAGTACAGCAGTCAAAATCTGATTGAAGTACTGCAAATTACGGAATTGCCATAAACTAAGTTAGACGCATATGACATAGAGGGAAAAAAGTTATTGGACATTCAAGGGAAACAACGATGAAAGAGAGAAGTAGAAAGAAGCTCCTGAAAAAACTAATAAATGACAACATATCCTTGGCAATGAAATTGCTAACCGTATATCAGAAAGTAGACAAACCCTAATATGTTGTCAACAGCATATGATGCCCTTTAATTATCATAAATTCAGGATAATAGGAAAAGATGTCCAAAAGCCAAAATCTCTTATTACAAAAGAAATTTAGTCAGAACCGTTACGATATGTGCAACTATCGCCTGCACTGATAATGTAAACAATCAAAGCTACATTATTAGCATCACACAATTCTGCACCAAAATCACAAAGGGTCATCATATGACCAAGAACCAGAATCCACAAAATGTACGAACAAGAAGAGTGAAAGGAAAGAGATTCTGATCATACTTTAGACCAAACAGTCTGATCATTAGCCATTGAAGCTTTGATTAGCTGCTGAAGAGCACTGCACTTGGCTCCTGTAGGGCTTTCGGTACTTCCACTGCAAATCTAGAAATAAAAAAGGTGTACATTCATGAATCGCAAACTTGCAGGTGCTCATGAAACTGGGTTTCAAATCAATCATTAGCCAAGAAAATCATGAGGTCAAATATCTCACCAGGTGAAGAATTTGAGGAATACTAGGGCCTGTCTCTGTAAAAGGGTTGATCTTTACAGAAGCAGGTTTGTGATCATCAAGGTCTGACACAGGAGCAGTGTCAGGGTAAAGTCCAGGAGTCTTAGCAACCACAATAGCTTCAGATATCACCATCCCATTAGTGGCCAAACGTGGAGTAGACAAAGCATCAAAGTTCATGCTATTATCAACATTTTCCAGAATAGAGCGGGTTCCCATGTTCTGACTTGTAGAATTGGTCATGCAAGCCAAATCCATGGTACCAGTCTCAAAATTCTGATACAAATTCTCGTGAGTCTCAGCGGAAGCTACTGGGTCAATAATTCCTGTAATCAGTGTTGATTCTTGGTTAGAGCTCCACTTCCTGCCCCCATCACTATCAATTGAACCAGTAGAATACTTTCCAAATAAATGACTTCTCTTTGATAAACTCATATATCCTTCCTCTGAAGATGTTCCAACAACATCAGATGGATCATACAATGACTTAGTCCGTTGTCTTTCTTTCTTGTTCTGTAGATAGTTCATCAAGTCCACCTCAATTCGAGGTGTGTATTGTTTAAGAGCTCGTCTTAGAGAATTTTGTTCTTCAACTGACAAACTAAGAATAAAATGAAGAACAGCTCCTGAATCAAAATGGGAATAAACTGATAAAATGCATGTAATAGCTGCTTCCTTGAGCTTGGTATTCTTATCATGGGCCAATGGTGTCAACTTAGCTAACCATAGCTTCAAGATGCCCATGTTACCAGCACCTTCGGAATTCATTGCATGCTTATTAAAGGAATTAATAGCAAATTCAATAACAGCTAATTTCGCCTTTGGAGATCGTTGTTCATCCAGTGATCGGAGTAAGGAAGGTAACAGAGTATCAACACCATAGGTTTTACCTACAATCTCCAAAGTAGTAGAGCAAGGTTGCCTAACCAGTTCCTTGGGATCAATTAAACGTGAGAAAACATGCGGCAATATTCTTTCCATGTAACTCTCAAAGGGCTTTCGGCATGATGGAATGATATCTGCAAGGGTTGAAAGAGCTGCTTGTGCAACTTTATGATGAGGGTCATCCAAGTGCTGGAAAAATAATTTCATTACTTTTTCAAAATTTTGTAGAACTTCTTGAATCCCTTTTGTGCCCTGCTGCAGTAAAGATCGAAGATAATTGAAAGCAGCCACCCGAGCATTCCAGTCTGAGCTTGGACTGAGACCCTCGCTCAAAGCATCACCGAGAGATGAAGGACCTTCCACATAATTTGACACATCCCCAAGGGAGAGCTGGCTATCATCAAAACTCCTTCTCCTTCCAGCAGACATCCGCCCAGTTACATTTTTTCTTAGAAGTGGTTTTTGGAAATTGGGAACAGAACTATTGTGTGAATCCCTGAAGTTTACATCTTTGTAAGGTGTATCCACATACTGTCTGTAAAAGTTTGCGTTCACAGAACGCCTAGCCTCCCTTATGTCATGGTTTTCTTCAATAAAGCCTCTTTCCTGCAGTCTTTCAGAAGCCCTTTTATCTGAGAATGATGACAATGTTGACACAGATTCAGTTGCTGCACTACTACGGTAAGATAGTTTAGCAGTGTCTTTGGAAGCTTGAATTTGAGTGATAATATCAGACAAAGCCAAGCCACCATTACGATTACCACCTTTGCTGATGTTGGAATCTGTTGATTCAGCCATCGAAGAGTTTAAAAGGTGACTGGACGCTGGAACAGCTGCAGGAAATGGTGGATCACGAGAAGATGGAGGTTCAACTCCTGTGCTAGGAGCAATAAAAAAATTTAGCCGCTCAGAAATGATACGATACCAGTCATTTTAACACTCTTAACTTAAAAACAGAATCAGATTCCTGTCCTACTAATACAGCACTTTAATGGAATAGTCATTCAGTACCTAGATCCAAGCTAGATGACCGCAGACTTGAAGGATTTTGTTTGTCAGATACTTCCAAACCTCTAAGCATGCTTTCAATTGCCGTAACTTTCTGTTTGCTAGAATGCAACACACTTTCCAGACTACGCTCACTTCCTTTACCAAGAGATTTTGCCTGTGACAACAGGAGGCCTGAAGAAAGTGAATTCCCAGATGACAAACTTGAAGTTCTATCCATTGCAATTATGGCAGAAGTTCCATATCCGTGAAAGTTTGCAGGAGCAGACGCCTGCGAGGAAAATGACATCTGAGAACTTCTATCCCGTAGAGAAGGAGATGCATGTCGCCTATGCAAACCCCCATCCTCTTCATTAATAAGCTGCATAAAAGAATGTTCCACTGTAAGAAAAGATGAAATGAAAGCCATCAAGATATAGTCATAGGAAAAATATAAGTTGTACCCGTTGAATAACAGGATCAAAGGATGAAAATAAGCGACGTGATCGTTCTGGCCAAGTTTTTGCAAACATTCTATAGCACATTCTTGCAGTTGACCGTACCTGTCAGATTACATAGATTATAGACATCTTTGTGACTTCAAAGCACGTATGACTGAACTATCAGAATTAGGCATCTCTATTACTGTTCTCAGTCAACTCAGTGAACCATTAGATCTATTGTTTTCACATAAAACTTAGTTAACCTCATATCATGAGAATTCCATTGTGGAGCCATGAAAGAGCAATTCACACAGCTGAGCAAGGGTCTCAGGGAAACCTTCTACACAAATATCAAAGAGTTGCAACATCCTTAATTTAAATACCTCACTCATTGCATCTGCAACACAGCACCTTATTAGATCTTCATAAAGATCAGCTGACCGCAGTATTTCTGGAGTATCAGGCCAATGCTCTAGAATCAACAGTGCATATTCACAACATCTGGAGTTCACAGGTAAATGCAAATGTGACATATTAAACAAGTAAAAAAAATAATCATAGAGAACAAGTTGGTTGATAGTACCTTGCACGGAGAACTGCACTGCGTTCATTCTTTGCACAATCAGCTATGCGAGGAAGCACACGAGAAACTTTGCAGTTACGTAACATCTGGAAAAGCAGAAAACTATGCAATGAGAATAATATCTTCAGAATAAAGAGATGTACAAATTCATGTGAAGGTAGAAAGGTAGATCACCGTTTTTATGCAGTTATCTGCAGACTCTGCAATCACAAGTACAGTTATCACAACCAGCTTGAAAAGGACCTGATTATGATAACAGAATAAAGACATAGTCTCAAACCTAACAAATAGTAATAAATAGCTCACATGTTAACGGAGTAGAAGCTGAAAAAGAGAGAACTTACAGGGATGAACATCTCAGCACATGACTCAAAATCACCCAAGAGCTCCTTTGACAAAAAGCATAACAGATGGCAAGCCTTGAAGAATGGAATACCAAGTTAGAATCAGATACAGGTGAGTATACAGTTTGAAAGATCATTTGTTGTTAAACAGATCTAAAGATATTTAAACTGTGGAGAAAGTTCTCAAAGCAATATTACTGGCCTTGCTGCATTGTAAAGCACCAAAAAATTCCATATCCTTTTCCAATATTTACTGCTACAAGTATAAGAGATTGCAAACACATATATCATTCCTACTTGAGGCAAACAAAATTCCACGCTCCAGTTCTAACAAATTATCAAATCAATTGTCCTCACTGATATTTCCAAAACCTGATCCACCCTTACCTTAGCTCACTCACATATACAAGCACAGAAAGAGAATACTAGCTAATTAAACCACAGAAAGTACGCAGAGCATAGGAAAGATTGCATTAACCTTCACACATTCCCAAAACAAAGTCTTAACGGTTGTTTGAAAAGCAAAAACTGAAATAAAAGTTATTTCGGCTTTGACATAGTCTCCTAAGATCAGAAGATAGAAATTTTTTATCTCCATAAAGTTAGTGAAAGAATTAACTATACCTGTTTCACTATGCTAGACCTTCGATCGGACAACTGGGTGCTAAGTGGACCAACTAGTTGCTTCAAGAGCCCCGCAAAAGATGGATAATCAACAGCACCTGAAATTGTTCAGTACATTGAAACTCTCAATTTTACAGAAATAAACCTGATTTATTTGCAAAGACTAACATTCACTATGGGAAACCTGGAAGCTATAACAAGTTTGCACTGAAAAATGCAAAAGAAAACAGAGAACAGAAAAGAAGGAATAGTGAGTTTCCTTTCTAGATGGATATGATATACAAGGACAGAAAGCTAAACAACAAGGATTCAACTGCAACATGCAAATGGAAACACAAACATAAGCAAAGTAGACTTTATATATGCATACAATTAAATTATGAAGTATATCACTTTCATAGTGTCAAAAATCTACAGAAGGAAGAAGTTCCATAGGATAGGAAAAGAAGAGGAGATAACCCTTCTAACAAAATCTTTCAAAACAAAATTAAAAAGGTCATGAGATATTCGCAGACCAAACTAGAAATCACTTGGTCAACATGCAAAACACAGACATGATGAGCATAATTAAATATTAATTGAACTAACAAACCAGATGAGTGAAGGGACAAACCTCCTAAAACAAGGCCTTCAACTCTCTGCATGGCTGCTATGCGGACAGACCAATCCTTTTCTGGAATTAAGGTAGAAGCGATCTTCTCAAATTCCCTTACTAGCTCCTTTTCTGAGTAAACTTGAATAGGTTCAATAGGTTTCTCGGTTATATCATTTGCAGCTGCTTTATAGGAAAATAAATCCAATATCAATTTGAATACAATTACAATTTTTCTTAATGATTGAAATATTTCCAGAACATAATCAATATAATTATATAAGGAAAAGCTTTGGCAACAAGAAAACTTGATTTCACAGATAAGAATTTGGGAACAAATAAAACCTATGAACAGTTTGCCACTTTATTCCATGAGGGTAAAACAAAAGTTTAAAAGATTTCCTATGATTAACTAACTATTAGAGAATCACGAGAGATGTATAGTACCTCAAGAGCAAAGTTTACAAATACAACACAAATGTCTCATGGAATATGCCGTTAAAATATGCTAACCTCCAAACAAAGACATCTCCTTTGAAGAACTCTTGGCCTTTGGGCTACTTTTCTTCGGGTTAAGACTCATGGGCTTCATTTCTCCAGTAGTAAAATTACCCACAAGCCCTTCTGCGGGGCGAACTTGTGGTTCAATCTTCTCTAGCCTCGCATTGATATCTTTAATCTGCAGTTAGTTGCCAATACAAAGTTATAAAGAAGTGGAACCTCCTTTTGCTATGGAGTAAAGACAAGATTCAATTGATGTGGTTTTCGTTCTGTGCAGTGATCTTATTTAAGAATATGGCAGACACGATGACCAAAGGATAAGTAGTTTCCACTTGCAGGTACTGTTCAGGTTATGAGAAACAGTGTAAATAAAATGTTGATTAGACATTCACCATATAAGAAGGAAGGTTATGGCGATGGAGCTCATCACGAAACTGAGGCCCAGATTGTGAATACATTTCCTGAAAGAAAATAGGTTAGATAACCTTAATGGATGCCCATCTCCCAAATTAACATGAGCAATGAAAGCCCAATAGAAAACTAATCAAATAATAACAATGAGACTAATCTCACTAACCTCAATGCACAATAATGCTGCTTCCCTAACACCAGGATTTGGGTCATTCAACATCTGTAAAATCTGATAAACCAAAGAAATTTAAACCTTAATTTTGAACCATGAAACTCTAATTCTAATTTAAAAAGCATCAATTGTTGGTTGAACATACAGGAGGAAGAATCGCCCGCTGAAGAGGGAGTTCAGTGGATGCAAAAAGACTAATTGCCGAGGTGACCGTGCGAGCAAACTCTTCCCTGATTCTCCAGCTTCTATGTGTCCAAGCAAAAGTGCCTGCTCTCTCAACTATTATCGTAGGAGAAGAAACCTGAATTTTGGAAAATGCATATTCAAGCCCAGACTTCCTATTCATTTATTCATAACTTCATGCAATTGCTAACACTGAAAAGTTGAAATTCATGATTTTATTTTCTTTTCTAAAATAAAACATAAATTCCATAGATTATCAACCCGATATTAATCAAACTACACTGAAACATGCAATGAAGAATCAAAGATCCAATAAATCAACAGAATAAGTAACTAACAATACAAGCTAACTCAAACACACCGACACATATAAAGCCTTTAAAACATTTAGAAAAGCTAAGATAATGTAAATTTTGTATTCGAATTCCAAACTTTACTTTCCTAATTCTGCAGACTACCACTATACAGACCTCCATAAGAGTGAGTAAGAGCCGCCGGGCAGCGTCTCTGACGGGCTGTTTGGCATCGCCTAACCGCTCAACGACAGCGGGGACAAGTGCATTAAAATGCAATTTCAAATGGTCGCCGGACAAAACGGCTGCGGAGGCCAGAGACTGGAGAGCACCCTGAGAGACCTTGAAATTGTTGTCTTTGAGAAGATCCAAGCAGCAGTCCACAAGCGAAGTCGTTTCGGAAATACTCAAGCTCTTCCTGGAAGCTTCTAGAAGCTGGTGCAGCCTCTCCACTCCGGCCATACGCTCCTTGGTGTCCTTAGCACGCGCCAACTCCAGCGCCTCCTCCATTGTAGACAACGCAACCTCCGGCGACCTCGATCTGACACAGCGAAGCTTAGATCTTACTCCGATTGGTATAAAAGAAGGCAGAGAGATAGAGAGAGAGAGATGTTGGTTGACAGAGAAGACAATTGTGAGACTCCAATTTGTTGAGGTGGGCTCGAGGATTAGGGGGTGCGTAGTTTACACAGCATCGGGTGAGTATTATTGGGTCGGATTCGGGTAATTTCAAATTTGTAGTCCGAGACCCTTTTTTTTTTCTTTTTTTAAGGACAGGGAAATGTACTTCGTATCATACTAGTTGGTATCCGCGAAAAATAATACAAAACTGGTCTTATTAGTACCGGTCGGTACCAACATTGTAAATTTTATAAATTTGAGGACCATTTTACAAGAAAAGAAAAACTTAACAAACCCCTCCCCTGACTCTGCAACTTCTCATTGTCTCACATTTCTCTCTCACTCTCTCTTTGAGTTCTTCTATCCGGAAACTCTCCTCTCTGGCAACTCTCTACCATTATCTCTTCCTCACAGTCACGGCTCACACATGCATAACCCACTGCCCAATCGCTCTCCAGCCACCGCCTCTAAGATTCAACCGTCCACTCCACTGCCCAATGCATGTAGAGTGTAGAGTGTAGCAGAATCAGCAGATTTGGATTTTTTTTTTTCATATCCAAGTCCAGATTCAAACCTGACTAGCCCGAACTGAACCAAACCAACCTGACTTTTAATTGCATTTTTTAATTTTCTGGTGTGTTTTTTACTCTTAATTGCAATTGTATTATATTTGGTTGTGTACGTGTGTCTTGTGATGGTTGGAATTATTTGTGAGAGTTGGGAAATTTGGGTTTGAAAGTTGTAATTTTTTTAAGTGTTTGAAAGTTGTAATTATTTGTGTAAGTTGGTTCAATTTCAATATAATTTATGTATTGCAAATTTATGAAGAAAAGTAATGCATCGGAAAATTTAGATTTAAAATTTGGAATTGTTTATACGCGTTAGCTCGATTTAATATAATTTACACATTGTCAAATTAAGAAGAAAATTAGTGTATTGGAAAATTTGGATTTGAAACTTGGGATTGTTTATGTGAGCTGATTCAATTTCAATATAATTTAGGCATTGTCAATTTGTGAAGAAAATTAATACATTAGAAAATTTGGGTAAGAAACTAAGGCTATATTTGGTTGGGGATTTAGTAATGGAATGGAATATTATTCCATCGTTTGGGAGGAGTGACCTTTGATTTTGGAGGTTTAAGATGGAATGTAAAATGATAAATATATACTACCTAATATACCCTCAATAATTTTTTTTAATATCAATTATACACTCAACCTTATTAACTTATGTTTTGTTCTATCAAAGTTAGAATAGTCATTCATTATTATTATATATACGTAACATTTCATTACATCTATCTTCCAAACAACATTTCATTATATTACATTATGAACTCTTCCATTCCTCTCAGACAACAATTTTCTAATTTTACATCCATTTGCATTCCATTCCATTATAAACTATTTCATTTCATTCCATTAAAAACCTTATGTCCAATCAAACATAGTGATGTAAGCAGGAGTAAGGATTACCATGGAGATGACATGCATGATGAGGGCGAGCTTCTCATTCCAGTTGGACCTATGTCTAGAGCTAGGACCGAGAGACTCAAGGAGACTCTCTATACGCATGTGGGCCAATTTGTGGAGAGGATGGAGTGCACCAAGCCTATTGGAAGAGAGTTATCTGAATCACAGCCCAAATTGATTCATTTATCTCAAATATTTAGACTGGACTTACTTAGGACTTGAAGACCATTGTATTGGGTTGCGCATCATCACTTAAGTAGGGGCGCGCCTATGATCAGACTTGGGAGTGCGTTGGACCAGGCCTAGGCGTGTTTTTTATTACTCTATTTTTGGACTTGTTTTAAGTTATATCTATTTTTGGCTTCGATGTATTATTTAGCCCAAGTCTTTTATTATTTGAGCTAGGTATAAATACCCTCTTTAGGGTTAGAGAAAGACAACTTTGAGATCAGATTATTCTTGTGTTGCCGCAGGCCATAAAGTGAGGATTTTCACCTCTTGTTCTTATTACATTAGGAATCAACAATTCACTTATCAATTTCGTCAAAATTGTGGCGTGTTTGTTTGGTTCAATTTCTTGAAATTAATTCCCATCATTTAGGTTGCTTGGAATGGGTTTTCCTGAGGTCTAGTAGGAGCGAATTCCTTACGTATCCCTTTCTTTTCAATTGCGTTAATTATGTCCTATTGAAGAACATCATAGCCAAACCAAAAGAATCAAGAAATATTCATCATTCTACAAAGTCGACGCGTCTTCATTCTTCCAAAGAGTCACGAACAGACCATCATCAATCCACGCATCTCTTTCACTCGCGTTATTTTTGGTATCAGAGCTACGGCTCAAGGTAAATTTCTATTGACCTCTTTTCGCAGTTAGGGATTGTTCACCTTTGTTCATTGTTCTTCTTTGACACCGTCGATTGTTCAACCAGACCTAAGGTGTGAAAATTTCAGCCTAGGGTTTCTTGGATTCTTGATTTATTTATCTTCTTGTAATTGACCCCAAAAAAATGAAAAAAAATGACGAAAAACAGAATATAAAAACAAAAGAAAAGAAAAGAAAGAGAATGTTGTACGTATATATATATAAAAAGGGCCTTGAAATTCGATTGTTACTTGTTTGATTTAGATTGAATTCTACATTGTCTTATCTCCGCTTGGTGTGTTACGCATTGTGATCATTACTTGGGAATATTGTTGTTTGTTAAATTCGAACTTGCATTCCACATTTTGGGTTATTGATCGGT
>JANIHZ010000009.1:23976588-23989151 GCA_027478365.1 Erythroxylum rufum | reverse complement strand
CCATTCGTGATGTGGGTCTATTAGAAGCAACATTTCTACTAATTAGGAGTAAAGTTACATACTATAAGAATGACTTATTTACTCTACTTCACATAATCCCTCATTATTCCAACAACAATGAAGGGCTTTCTGGTCCTAATTCTTGTTCTTCTTATCTTGCTAAGACTCTTGGTTCACTTTGTAAGGCATTAAAACCAAAAGTATATTGTTAATGCTTAATTGAAGTTTATTTTTTAAAATCTTTTAGCTTTCTGGTTGGGATATATGTGGATTAAGAAAAGAAAAATAGGTCCTTATATGGGTATTAGGTCCTTTATGCATTAACTATGCTATTATTTTCTTTTACATTTTCCTTATGTAATGGTTCTCATGTTAGATAGAGAAAGCATATATTCTCCTTGTGCATCATACATTCCTTTGGTCTCTTAACTATTTTAAATAATGTAACGATACATTTTAGGTGGAAGTGGAAGCATTTAAGATCCAAGGACCAAAGCTAATAATTATGATTAAACAAGTGAGAAGGCTAAAGGTGTCTATGCTAGTACTAGGTCAGAAAAGGCCTTCCTCTCTAATGAACTAGTAGGTTCAACTCCACTTTGGTTTTATTATGCTTGAGTCCTCTTGACATTTTAACAAGTTTAGGTACCTTGCAACTTCAATAGGAGTAGTAATAGTAAAGAGTTTGTGGAGCAATGCATAGAAAATGTAAAGAGTTTGGGCTTTTTTTCTATTTTTTGTTTTTAATTAATAATACTTACATGGAATTTATACTCTATATGTCATCCACATAAAAAATGTACTATTTGACATGGATTGTAATGTTAGGATGGTTGGTAAATGGTCTAATGGTGAGTTACTTTTGCAAAAAATTAAAAGTTTAAGTATTTTATTGATCCCTTTTAAAGTTTAGATTATAATTACAAAATTAAGTAAAGTTTAAGTAAATGGTCTATTGCAAAAAACAATAGAGTTGTGTAATTTGAGCAAGGGCCAAAGGATAACAAAGATGACTGAAATGTATTTTAAACCATAACATTTATACTAGAATCTAAGTTAAACTCTAATGTTTCAGGGCATTCAAGTTGAACCCCAACTTTTACAAAACATTCAAAACAAATTCTATGAAGATGGAAAATCTGACAGAGGTTAGCCTCCATCAGTTAAGTGCCACGTCATATACAAAGTGGCTTATTTTTAATTTTGCATATTAATGGGACCCACTTTTTGCTAATTTGGCATTCCACAACTATGTATAAAACTAACTTTTTGGTATTTTCCTTCCCTTTTCCTACTCTAACGATACAAACTTAGCCTATCGGTTTTTGACCAACTCCCACATCCTTTATGTCTAGCGTTTGAACTCCATCCCCCCTTCTATGTTTATTTTTCCCCCTACAAAACCCCACATCCCTTCTTTTTTCTCTCTCTCCTCTCTCTTTTGCATTTTTTTGTTATTCTTCAATCCTTACTGTTTTGATGCTCTTAATTATCATGCATTCTATTTTACTTGACAGTGGATGGTTCCTTTGCAAGTTGAGACTGTCTTTCATGAATTTGGTCATGCTCTTCAGCATATGCTAACCAAATAAGATAAGGGTCTTGTTAGTAGAATCTATGGGATTGAGTGGGATGCTATTGAACTACCCTCCCAATTCATGGAAAATTGGTGTTGTCACAGGTAAATATACTTATGAAGATGGTATTTGAATTGAAGATTTGTATGTTGCTTCCTCTGACTTGCTATGAATCAATTAAAGAGGGACATATATCTTGTATGGTTCACAACTCCAAAACTTCAAATATCTTCAGAAAGGGCTTGATACAACCTCTTAAGGCATTTTACCTCCATTTTGATACATTATTATACTTTTGATAACATGTCCTTGACCGTATGTCGTAATGCTAGTCAAAATAAAATAAAATAACTAACTACTACTATAGCAGTGGTGAGCCTAGGTCGATCCCACAGAGAATGTGTATAAAGTTTATGAAATGAAATTAATCGGTGTTTAGGAAAAATAGGGGTTTGGATTTTGGAATAAGAAAATAAAATAAAACTGACCTAATGAAAACAAATTAAAGAAAACATGCCAAAAATGATAAAAGTGGGGAATTCGGTAGGGACCTGGTTTTTTGGTTTAATCTCGGGCTACACCCTAATTAAGCATATTTCATTGATTTTTTGTTCTCAAACCTCTCCTAACAACTACTAATTGTGGGTTAATAATTAACCCAAGTTTTCCCTTAGGTTTTGTTTAATCAAGATATGATCGTTAATTAAACCTAACTCTCGAACAACTTAGGATATGATCTCTAGATTTAATTAGGCAATAGCATTACAAATTAGGAAAACCAATTAATCAAGACAACAACCTCATACGATGCGTCAGTTAACCTAGGTCAAGTTATCCCTAATGATTATGAATCATTAGTTACTACACATGAATTTCAACAAAACAATTACGGATTATATCGAAATTCTAGCAATGGGTTTGTAATTAAACAATTCAATGAATGCATTAAAATCATCTTTTCACAATACCTAATGGGTTCATACACAAATAACTGAACAATAAAGAAAATCCAATTATCCATACATAATACCCAAATCAATTAACATAAGATAACACAATCAATTTTTAATGAGAGAAAAAAACAACAAAACAATAAAAAAATACTTAACCTGGGTCGTTGGCATCGATGTCATCTCTGAACCGGTGTCGGGACTTCTAGCCCACCACGAATCTCTCCTAGAAAAATGCTTCAGCTCCCATTTAATATCCCTAGTCGAAAACCCTTCGTCTCTCTTCACTGCACCTCCCTCTCTTCTGTTTCATGCCATTCTCTCGCGTCTCTTTTTGTTTCTTCCTAACCTCGCTACACTATCCTCCTGTTCTCCTCACTATGATTTGATGTGACGAATTAAGATGGATGGCCACCTTTCGTTCACGCTCCTTTCTGTTCTCTTTTGCTTAAAAACCTACGCAGAATCCTTGCCTCCAACGACAATGTTTTTGCTACTTACCAAACATCCTCCTGTGTTACGTTTTGTGCTCCTAGGACATCATTCTTGCGCTGCCGTTTTGGCTCATGTTATGTGTTAGACGCTGCATTTTATTCATGTGCATAGGGTTGTTGCTTGGCTTGGACTTTTGGTTGTGTCCTCCTCCACGTTGCATGTCGTTTCACCTGCAAGCTGCATGCATTTTGTTCTTATGGCCATTTCTTCACCATGCATACATCCAATGTACACGTGAGCTGCTCCTTGCCTCACCATTGTGCTCCCAACATCTGCTACATTAAATCACGTTTCATGCAGCTGTTATTGTCCTTTGTCCATTAATTGAATTACTAACTCACATGGCCATTAATTCACATGAATATATGCATGAAATTTCCACGCACAATCTATGCAGCTCATGTTCTTTTCTTCATGTCTTCATTTTTCTTGTCTTTTAATTTTCTTTGTCTTTTTCCATGAAGACAAGTGAGTATTGATCTTTAGAAAATAGCCTAAATGTAGTGCTTTCGACTTACTTTAATTTCTTTGCTTCCAAATTGTACCTAAAATCATATATAAATTAGAGTATCTTAAGCATTTTTGTATCATCAATTGCTAAGTGTAAATGATTAAATGTATCTACAATTAAACACATAGCAATTTTGTCTATATTTAGCTTTTAACCGTCCTCAGGAAAAACATTAAAATTAAGCTCAAAGACCCCAAACATTGACTCATTTCCCATATGTTCCAAGGATATATAATCACAAGCAAAGATCAATGACTTTCAAAAAACATAGCAAGATGTCAACATTCCAAGCTTTTACTCATGACCAATCAATATTCATCATCTTCAAAATTGAGCAATCTAATGGTAGACTCGGGAAATGTGTTTAAATAAATATATCCACGGGTACACTCAACACCATTCGTGATCATGACAATCACAACTTTGCATATCATTTCATTTCTCCACCACTAAAGGTCACATGAAAAATCATGGATCAAAGGACTTTTTAAGGTTGTAATGTGGATAAAGGTAAGGTGAGATATATTTAGGTCAAGTAGCATGAAAGTCATTAAGCTAGTGAAACAAAGCAACACTCATCAAAAACTAGGTACAGTCAACAATGAAGAATGCAACATATATATTTCACAACCTTATTAAGCTCTCATATACAAACCACATGAAGCATATACCAATCCAAAGGAACATTCATACAATTTATGCCAACAATAAATTGAAATCACAAGAGTGAACCTTCCAAGCCAACATCTACCTCATATTCAACATTCTCAAATAACACATTCAGTACAACTCTAGGGAGACACATTAACCATAAACAAATTTTCAACACATATGCAACTCCTCCTTGATACATTTATTTAAACTATTTTTTCCTTCTTTGTCTTTATTTCTTTCTTTTTCTTTTCTCTTTTCTTTCTTTCTTTTCCTTATAAAAATTAAAATAACTACATCAACATGGAAATTTTAATGATAAGACATAACAAAACATCCCAACATTTACTAACCCACATATATGTACACCCGCCACACTTACACTTTTGTACATCCACAAACTCACCAATCATAAATGTTCCACTAGCTTTATGGCTTAGGTAGGACATTTGTTTAAGCATAAAGCATGTAATATGGTTGATACAAAAAGAAATGCTAATAAGGCTCAAAGGGGCTTATCAAAAAAGGAAAATCATATAATGGGTAGGCTATTTGGCTAACGTAGTTCGGAAAAACAAAGAATGCCTAATCATATCCATGTCAATGCATGTGATAAAAATGTGGTCTCAAATAAAAATTCAAGTCAAAATAAGGATTGTCATGAAGGTCACACATTATCAAAAGACAATGAGACTGATATGAATGCGTTAGTCAAATAAGGCTCAAAATCTTACCGACTTTGTCTACCACTAGTCACTACTCTTCTAAAGATAGTGCACATCGACCAATCACAAGAGTAAAAATACATACACAAGTTGCCATGAAATTATCTAGTCAACTCATTCTCTAATCATGACTATATAGTCCTAGAAGCAATAAAAATGAGAAAATGTTTGTTTCATTTGTTTTATTCTTTCTCTCATTTTGATTGAAAACTTAAAAATAAGTAAGAAACAACCCAATAAAGAACACACATGCATATAAAAAGAAATGCGAAAATGTAAAGAAAAGAAATTTACTTCCCTTGGGTTGCCTCCCAAAAAGCGCCTTTGTATAGGGCAGTTGGCTCGACTCCTTTTTCTTCTCACGTGACAAAATTGTGATGTTTAGGTATTACAGTTAGTGCCACTTCCACGTGAGGTTGTTCTAGATAGGGCCTTAGTTGATCATCATTCCCATTTAGCATCCTCCCTATCCTTCAACTTTTGATCTCTACTGAGTCCATGCTTTCTTGAAAGATCTCGAATGTCTCTTCACCTTTTTCTTCCTCGTTTACTTCCTCTAACCTACTAGATAAAAGTAAAGAGTCATTCTCAATAACAAAATGGAACTCAGTATTTACCTCCGAGCTAAAAGATATAACCTTTTCTGCCTCGAGCTCCTCCTCAACTTCTTCGACGCAAGTGATTCCTTGAGTATTGCTCTCAAAATTCTCAAGGTCCTGATCACTCTATAAAGTTTCCGTACAAACGTCTATTGAGTACACCTCGGGTTGATACGACTGCTCCTTTTCACTTTGCGGTTCTAGATGACTGATATCTCCCCATCGAGGCAATGCATCTTACTAGAATTGTAGAGCGTCCTGTCGGATTTGCTGTACACCTTGTTGAAATAGTTGTAGCATATTCTGTTGGAACTGCTGCATATCCTGTTGAATTTGAAGATTGTTAGCAATCACAACATTCATCAATTCTTCTATAAATGTACCTAAGTTTTGACAAGAAGCTTCTGGTCCACTCGAAAATTACTATGTCTCTTGCAAACTATCATGGAAGTAATTATGATGATTATCCTATCCATAACAAAAGTTACATTGATCAGTCCAAACATTGTTACAAGATTAAGAATATAAGTTATAAAAGAAATTACTTCTGTCCATATCAAATTTTTTTTACAAACACGAAATAAAAAAAGAAAAGATCATGAAATCATTGAAAAGAAATTAATTACAAACAAATATATACAAAACACCAATTAAATCACAAATAAATACTAAAACACCGTACTCCCCGGCAACGGCACCAAAATTGACTACTCACTGTAATGCTAGTCAAACTAAAATAATTAGGCTACTACTATAGCTGTGGTGGGTCTAGGTCGATCCTACAGAGAGTGTGTGCAAAGTTTATGAAATGAAATTAATCAGTATTTAGGAAAAAGGAGGTTTGGATTTTGGAATAAGAAAATAAAATAAAACTGATCTAATGAAAACAAATTAAAGAAAACATGTAAAAAAATGATAAAAGTAGAGAATTCGGTAGGGACCCGATTTTTTGGTTTAATCTCGACCTACACCCTAATTAAGCATATTTCATTGATTTGTTGATCTCAAACCTCTCTTAGCAACTATTAATCGTGGTTTAAAAATTAACCCAAGTTTTCTCTTAGGTTTTGTTTAATCAAGATACGATCGTTAATTAAACCTAACCACTGAACAACCTAGGATACGATCTTTAGATTCAATTAGGCAGTAGCATTATAAATTAGGAAAACTGATTAATTAAGACAACAACCACATATGATGCGTTATTTAACCTAGGTCATGTTATCCCTAATGATTATGAATCATTAGTAGCTACCCATGGATTTCAACATAACAATTACAGATTATATCAAAATTCTAGCAATGAGTTTGCAATTAAATGATTCAATGAACGCATTAAAATCATCTTTTTACAATACCCAATGGGTTTATACACAAATAACCAAACAATAACGAAAATCTGATTATCCATACACAATACCCAAATCTATTAATATAAGATAACACAATCAATTTCTAATGAGAGAAAGAAACAAAAAAATAATAAAAAAATACTTAACCCGGGTCGTCGGCATCGATGTTGCCTTTAAATCGGTGTCAAAACGTTTAGCCCACCATAAATCTCTCTAAGAAAAATGCTTGAGCCTCCATTCAATGTCCCTAGCTGAAACCCCCTTCGGCTCTCTTCACTACGCCTCCCTCTCTTTTGTTTCATACCACTCTCTCACGTAGCTCTCACTATTCATCGATGTGACAAATTAAGATTATGGTCCATCTTTACTATTCACGCCTCCTTTTGTTTTTGCCTAACCTTGCTACACTACCCTCCTGTTCTCCTCACTGTGCTCTGACGTGACGAATTAAGATGGATGGCCACCTTCTATTCATGCTTCTTTCTGTTCTCTTTTGTTTTAAAACCTACGTAGAACCCTTGCCTCCAACGACAACATTTCTGCTACTTGCCAAACATCCTTCTACATTGCGTTTTATGCTACTGGAGCATCATTCGTGTGCTGTCATTTTGCTCATGCTGTGTATTGGACGTTGCATTTTTATTCATGTGTATGAGGCTATTGCTTGGCTTGCATTTTTGGTTGTGTCCTCCTCCATGTTGCACATCATTTCACCTGCAAGCTACATTCGTTTTGTTCTTATGGCCATTTCTTCACCATGCATGCATCCAATGTACACGTGAGCTGCTCCTTGCTTCACCATTGTGCTCCCAACATCTACTACATTAAATCACGTTGCGTGGAGCTATCACGTTCCATTGTCCATTAATTGAATTACTAACTCACATGGCCATTAATTCACATGAATATATGCATGAAATTTCCACGCACAATCTATGCAGCTCATGTTCATTTCTTCAAGTCTTCATTTTTCTTGTCTTTTAATTTTCTTTGTCTTGCTCTATGAAGACAAGTGATTATTGATCTTTAGAAAAGGACCCAAATGTAGCATTTTTGACTTACTTTAATTTTTGCTTCCAAATTGTACCTAAAATTATATATGAATTAAAGAGAGTATCTTGAGCATTTTCGTATCATTAATTGCTAAGTGTAAATGATTAAATGTATCAACAATTAAACACATATTAGTCCTCTTGCTTGATTGTTGAAAGCTATTAAACTTTTGATATATGTTTAATGGTTAATACATTTAATTCATGACACTTAGTGATTAATGCTTTAGAATGCTTAAGATACTCACTTTAGTTCATATTTAATTTTAGGTACAATTTGGAAACGTAATAGCTAAAGTGAGTTAAAAGCATGCTCATTGAGCCATCTTCTTGAGATTCATACTCTATTTTGTTTGTGAAGCAAGAAGAAGAAGAAGATTAAAAGAAGAAGAGACAAGATAAAGCATAAAAAATGAAGAATGAGGCATTGGAGAACTCACGACCATAAAACCAAATTGCTAAGGTCGTAAGCATTAACTCATGGCCATGGCATGGTTTGCATGGGTGTGAGAGGTGGTGTCTCATGACCGTGAACACCAAGTCACAGCCGTGAGAAGCTAGTCACGCCAATGAATTTTTTGCCACCTATCCATTTTAACCTAGCTTTTTACTATATAAGGAATATGTTGTGAGGACGGAAAGGGAGAGCAGACATAAAAGGTTTTTGTTCATTTTCTCTTTGTTTTTCAATAAGACAAAGGCGATTTCATGGCTGATTCTTGGAGATTGATGAAGAAGATGGAGGCTAACTTTCTGAAACTGGTTCAAAGGTGAAATTGATGCCCGAGTCATAGTTAAGCTTATCTCATCTTGTTTAATGTTGAATCTCTCTTTTTTTTTATTATTATCATTGTTTGATGTTGATTGAATTGGGTTTTGTAATGATGATCTTAATGTGTTCATTGAATTGTTTTTATTACAAACTCATTGCTAGAATGTTAAATATAATTCGTTATTGTTATAATTGATGTTTGTTAGTAGCCCCTAACAATTTCGTAACTTAGGTTTAATAACTTGAACGTGTGAGGTTACTACCGATATTGATCCATTTTTCACTTCGTAATTCGGTTGCCTAGTTGAATTTAGAGATCGTATACTAGGATATTCAGTAGTTAGGTTTAATTAACAAGGGTCTCTTAATTAAATATAACCTAAGGGAAAAATGGGGTTAGCAGAATTTATTTTTAGTCCACGATCAATAGTTCAAGGAGAGGTATGAAAGCATTAGAATAATATGATATGTTTAATTGTTTCTAGGTTGAGATTGATCCAAGAACCAAACTTTACACATATTTAACACTTATATTTTATTTGACTATTTTCTATAATTTATTTTCATTAGTTTAAGTTTACTTTATTTTCTCGATTGCATCAACTCAAAACCCCCTTTTATTTCCTATGCATCGATTAGTTTCATTATGAGAATTAACCAAACATTCCATGTGGATACGATCTCGACTCAATATAGCTACAAATTTTTAATGTGTAAAGTTAGGTAAATTTTGCAGTGCACTTGACATGCGCTGTCAAACTTTGGCACCATTGTCGAGGAGTGTGGTGATTTAATTTTTGATTTTGATTTTGATTGGTATTTTGTATATATATTTATTTATAATCATTACTTTTAGTTATTTGTTAATTTTTAAACGTTTATTAATGTTGGTGTATGGTAGTGACAAAATCTCCTCATAAAAATTTAAGCAATTTGATCAAGAGATTGAGAGGATACTTGATCCGGAGATCGAGAAGACATTGCGAAGATTACAAAGAGAAGAAAAACAACTTTGGAAGTAGAATCAGAACCTGAATCTAATGAAATAATGGCAAATATGAGAATGCTAAGGGAGTTAGCTGCACTAGACTTAACCCAAAGGCCTTTATGCATTACATTTCCTAATTTTATTGAGCAAGTTACTTTTGAGCTTAAGTCTGGGTTAATACATTTGTTGCCTAATTTTCATGGTCATGCAAGTGAGGATGCATATAAGCATCTCAAGGAGCTTGATGTGGCTTGTCTAAGTGTGAAGCCTTCAGGAGTGACAAACAAGCAAATCATGTTGAGGGCTTTCCTATTCTCACTAAAAGATGCAGTTAAAGATTGGTTATTTGATCTACCTACTGGGAGTGTGAACACTTGGCTAGAGATGAAGAGATTGTTTTTGGAAAAATATTTCCCAACATCAAAGACAACAATTATTTGGAACGAAATATAAGGCATAAAGCAATATAACGGAAAGTCCCTTTACGAGTACTAGGAGCGCTTTAAGAAGTTGTGTGCCAGCTATCCCCATCACAACATACTTGAACAACTCCTTATCTAGTGTTTTTATAAGGCATTGCTGTTGATGGAGATGAGTCTAGTTGATGCAGGGAGTGGGAAGGCATTGTCTAAGAAGACACCAACCAAAGCCAAGATTTTACTTGAGTGTATGGTCACTAATACTCAATTTGGCACTTACAATGATGTTTGACACGTAGAAAAGGTAAGTAATTCATATATCAAAAATTGTTTAGATGAGCTAATATCTTTTGTTAGATAGATTGCAGTTGGATAGGTTCAAGTAAAAGCATGTGGAATATGTTCAAACATGAGCCATCTGACCGATGAGTGTCTGACACTATAAAAGGGAAGTATGGAATATGTTAATGCTGTAGGATGGAATTTTTCGTAATCAGTACAACCCATACTCAAAGATATATAACTCAGGCTAGAGGGATCATCCCAACTTGAGCTACAAGGGAATAGGCAGTAAAATTACTTCTAGAATAGGTCACAAAGATCACAACAATTTCAACCAAAGCCACAAGCCTCTTCTTCTAGTTCAGATACATCTCTAAACGACTTTATCAAGACTTTTACTGCTAACAATCTTTAGCTTCAATAGAGTATGCAACAATTTCAACTGAGTATACAGTAGCAGCTTCAATAGGGTATACAACAAATTCTGTAGGAGACAAAAGTGAGCACACAGAATGTGGAGAACCAAATAGGTCAGATGGAAGTGAGGCTCAACCGTTTAGAATCACAAATTAGAGGAAAACTGCCATTTCAACCTAAGGTTAACTTGAGGAACATTGGTGCTATAACCCTGAGGAGCGGAAAGGAGATTGAGGTTCCTAAGAGAACTCTACCAAGGATTACCAATGAAGAAGAAATCAAGAAGGAGCTAAAAAAGGAAGAAAACCCTTCATCTAGCACAAAGGTAAACTTCAAAAGCCCTAATATCATTAAAACTAACCTCCACCTTTTCCTAGTAGATTGGTAAAATTAAACAAGGAGGAGAAAGACAAGGAGATGTTAGAGACTTTTTGAAAGGTGGAAGTGAATATTCCTTTGCTAGATGCAATTAAACACGTATTGAGGTATGCAAAATTCCTTAAGGAACTATGTACACATAAAAGGAAACTGAGAGGTGATGGAAAGGTAATGATGGGAGAGAATGTGTTTGCAATTTTTAAGAAGAAAATGCCTCCATAATGTCAGGATCTAAGTTTGTTCACTATTCCCTACAAAATTGGTAACATTGTTATTAATAAAGCTATGTTAGATTTGAGAGATTTAATTAATGTTATGCCTCATTCAATTTATGCTTCCTTAAATTTAGGCCCTTTAAAAGAAACAAGTGTTATCATATAATTAGCTGACCGCACTAACGCTTAACCTGATGGTGTGGTTGAGGATGTTTTGGTGCAGGTGAATAAGTTAGTATTTTATGCAGATTTTTATGTTGTTAACCTAAATGATGACACTTTGTACAATCTCATACCTATCTTGTTAGAGAGACCATTTCTTAATACAATTTAGACTAAGATAAATGTTTGTGAGGGCACCCTCACGATGGAATTTGATGGGGAAGTAATTCATTTTAACATTTTTAATGCCATAAAACATCCTCATGATGATCATTGTGTTTTCTCTGTTTATATGATTGATCCTCAAGTGTAGAAAATGTTTAAATTAAGTTGCATGGATCATCTATAAACAATCTTGGTTGAGCATATGGAAGCAGAAGCTAACAATGAAGTTGATATGGGAGGAGAGCTGATGGAAGTGACAGCTACATTGAATTCATTGGAGCACTCTCCCAAAAGGTACGATTTGGATTCCATGCAGTTATCCAAATCTCACCACAAGTTATTACCTTCTAATGTGCATGCACTTGAAGTGGAGCTGAAGCCACTCCCTACAGACTTTAAGTATGCCTATTTGGGAGATAGGGTCTCCCAGTTATCATTTCAGCGAAGTTGACTTCGAATTAAGAAGAAAGACTGGTTTAAATGTTGAGGGACCATAAGAAGGCCATCGAATGGAAGATTATAGATATCTAAGGAATATGCCCTTCTATATGCATACATCGTATTTTGTTGGAGTAGGTTGCCAAGTCCACAACGCAAGCTTAATTGCTGGATCCCGTTACCGGAACCCAACCTCTTAACAAATATACCTTCATACCTGAGCGTGGTTCCCCGAAATCCCTACTTCCTCTGATACCGAACATGCTGGGCCCCGTTGCAGTCCAACACTTAAACCGCAAAACGTGTGCATACTATTGCTCATCGTATAAACGTGAGCAAATCCAAAATCCTCAAGTACCGAATTCAACTAATTCTAATCCATACACAAAACCATAATTCCGTTCATCGATATCCA
>JANIHZ010000009.1:23957643-23968222 GCA_027478365.1 Erythroxylum rufum | reverse complement strand
CTCTTCACTTCTTTCTTTCCTATTCTTGCTAACCTCTTCTTCTAACCCCATGCAAGTAGCTCATCACCATGGCAAGAACACAACTTAGTAGCAAGAAGAAGAGTTCTTGAAGTTTGGAGGAAGGTTGGTGAGAGAAAGAAGAAAACGATGGAGAGGAGAAAATGAAGGTAGGTTTCGGTGGAGGAGAGTAAAAATAAGCAATGAAAGTGCAATTCTCCTTCCTTAAGCAAAGTGAAAACCGTGGGAGAGGATAAGGGAGGCATTAAATGAGGAAGAAAGGTGGAAAACCATGATTGGTCCAAGTGTTCCAAGAAAAGTCAAAGGTAATAACCTAAACTTTAATCAATTTTCTAACTTTTCCTACACCACTTTCGGTTCCCACACACTTTAGGGATCCATTTATGGGTCCCACCAAAATAAATAATAGGATAGATCCAAATAACAATAGAAATTCAACCGGTTCGCCACTTGGCGATTTTTGTCCGGTCTGGGAATTTCTTCGAAAAATTTCAGAAAAATTTCTGAAAATCCCTTAAAATATAAAACACTCAATGGTGCACTCAGAATAATTTTTCAAACCCAATAACCATGGTAATCCCAATAAAATTGCCTTAGGCACAAAAACCGGGAATGTCATGTATGCATGTACAGTAATTTCATGTGCACACTTGATACTGTGTATCAATCCCATTATGCATGAACAGTACTCATTAATCCCTATCAATGTCATCCTATAACAAATTTACTATTTTACCCTTTCAGTAGGGGGTGGGATGTTACAGGTGATCTTCATGAGGATATAACACTTCTACGTGTTTCTATTGAACAAGACCTTAAGACGATCCTCACTGATATTCAACACATGTATTATGAAATTTTGAATTGTCTAAAATGAATTATCTTTTTGATTAATAACAAATAGGGGAGAAGAAAAAAAGGGAGAAAAGTGGAAAATATTAGAAAGCATTGTATATTTTATTACTTTGGTTGTTATTCATCTGTAAATTATTTGTTTATTCTTTTGAATATTATTTTATCTTCTAAATATTATGATTATTTGTTATCATCAAAAAGGGGAAGATTGTTAAGTCAAGAAGACTTCACTTTACTATTAATTTTGATGACAATCAAATAATAATAATCATAGAAGTGTGTGAACTATTTTGATGAGTTTGTTAAGTGCACAGAAAAATGTAAGTGACACAAATCATCAACTTACAATGATACATAGTCAGCCCCAGAAGATACATGGTCAAACCCAGATAATACTTCAATCTCAAGACGGTCAACATAAGAAGATACAGAAGGTCAACATAAGAAGATATAGAAGGTCAACATAAGGAGATACAGAAGGTCAACTCAAGACGAAAGCGCAACACCAGATGAAAGCAAAACATCAGAAGAAAGCGCGAAACCAGATGAAGCGCAATACCAGAAGAAGCATAGTACCAGATGATGTAAATGAAAAAGATTATAGAACGTCAGTCAGTTAGTTAGTTGGAGTTAGTTACAGGACTTAACTAATAACAGTTTCTAGAAGATTTAAGAAGCGGTTTTCTCAAGAAGATAGTTAAAGTTTTAGGTTATAATCATAGATAAAAACAAATAGACAATGACATACAATACAAGAGAGAAAATCTAATTGTACAATACTTAGAGAAACTTTGTATTAAAGTGAGAAAGAAAGAGAGCAAACACATCTGTAACATGAAGCTCAAACAATATCTTTCCAAGAGAAAGAAAGGCTAGAGCCTGGAGAGGCTAAGAAAGCAGAAAAAGAATACTTTGTAAGAGAAACCTGAAAAGAATCTGCAAGTGTAGAAAGAATACTTGTAACGTTGAAGAGTATAGTGAAATCTTAGACAAACTTTGAGGACTAGACGTAGCCTAAGGTTAAGGGTGAACCAGTATAAAATCACGCGACGTCTATTCTCTAACCCTTATCTTTTAATTTTCTTGTTGCTAGAAGAGTAGGTAATAATTTTTGCGATTGCATTACTCATCGACTTAAGAGAATTGTTTTGTAATCATTTGAATTTGCAAAGAAGTTCAAGAACTTTTTAAAGATTAATATCTTTGAAGATTTTACTTCAGTTTTAGGGCTTGTTATATCTTCTAGGAGTTTAGAGGTAGATAAATCTAAAGTCGATCTCTCTCTTTTTTTACCTTACCCCTCAACTGTGCGGGAAGTGCGTTCTTTTCTTGGGCATGTAGGTTTTTATCTTAGATTTACCAAGGACTTTTTGAAGATAGCCGCACTATTATGCAAGCTGTTACAACAGGATGTCTCTTTTGACTTCGCTGATAAGTGTAAGGAAGCCTTTAACAAACTTAAGGAGCTTTTGACATCTCCACCGGTGATTCAACTGCCAAATTGGAGCCTCCCATTCGAGATCAGGTGTGATGCAAGCAACTTTGCAATGGGGGGCGATTCTAAGATAAAGAGTAGGAAAAGCTTTGCATGCCATTTATTATGCCTCGAAAACTCTTAACCTAGCTCAATTCAATTATTCTACAACCGAAAAAGAACTTTTGTTTAAGGTCTTTGTTTTAGAAAAATTTCAGTTGTATTTGCTTGGTGCTAAAGTAGTTGTTTATTCTGATCATGCAACTTTATGATAATTACTCACAAAGAAAGAAGCAAAACCAAGACTTATCATATGGATGTCCTCCTTTAGGAGTTAGATTTGGAGATAAGATATAAGAAGGGGTAGAAAATGTGGTCATTGATAACCTCAGCCGGTTGATTAAAGAAGAAAATGACGTCTCTTTGCGAGAGACATTTCTAGATGAACAATTGATTTATTCTAATTTGACACCACCATGGTATACAAATATTGTGAATTTCTTAGTTAATAATAAATTACCTGTTGGTTTGTCAACGACTCAAAGGGATAAGCTAAGGAATGAAGCAAAGGACTACGTTTGGGATGATCCATATCTATAAAGGCATTGTGCAGATTAAGCCATCAAGAGGTGTGTACCTAAAAGTGAAACACCTTCGATATTAGCCTTTTGCCATTTGTATGTGTGTGGAGGACACTTTGGAGTAAAGAGGATGACCCATAAATTTTTGGAGATCGGTTCTACTGGCCCTTACTGTTTAAGGATGCATACATCTTCTTCAAGTCATATGACAGGTGCCAACGGTTAGGTAACTTGTCTCGTAAGGATCAATTGCCACAAACTCCTATTCTTTTCTGTGAAATTTTTGATGTTCAGGTATTGACTTTATGGTTTTAACTACATATTACTTGCAGTAGATTATATTTCTAAATGGGTGGAAGCTAAAGCCACAAGAACTAATGATGCCAACCTTGTTGTAGATTTTATTAAAGCTAACATCCTTTCTAGGTTCGAGATGCCAAAGGTAATCATCAACAACAAGGGAACCTATTTTTGCAACTGGGTGATGGAAACACTATATAGGAAATATCACATCATGCACAAGCTTTCCACATCTTACCATCCCCAAACCAACTGACAAGCTAAAGTGTAAAATCGAGAAATCAAGACAATCCTAGAGAAAACAAGTCAACCTAATAGAAAGGATTGGTGTGTGAGGCTGGAAGATGTATTGTGGGCTTACAAGACAGTTTATAAAACACCAATCGAGATGTCCCCATATAGACTAGTGTTTGGGAAGCCATGTCACATTTCAGTGGAGTTGTAACAAAAGGCATATTGGGCTATAAAAAGATACAACATGGATTTGAATGATGCGGGTGTGCATAAAAAGTTGCAACTACAAGAGTTGGCAGAGATGCGGAATGACTCCTATAAGAATGCAATTCTATATAAGGAGAAGAAGAAGGCTTTTCATGATAAGATGATTTCAAGGAAAAGCTTTTCGATGGGTCAGAAAGTGCTACTGTATCACTCCAAGCTCAGGTTATTCCAAGGTAAGTAGCGTTCCCATTGATTTGGTCCATTTGTTGTTATTCATGTCTTTCCTTTTGGTGTAGTAGAGATAAGAAGTCTAAAAGTTGACAAAATATTCAAAGTGAATGTCCATCGCCTGAAAACCATATTTTAAAGGCTTCCAAACGGAGGATCTGAAAGTGTTAATGCTTGAAGATACAAATGACATCACTTGATGAGAGCAGCTTGGGGTCGAGCCAACAATGATAAACAAAGGTGTTGCTTAGGAGGCAACCCAAGGGAAGTTGATTTCTGTTTATTTACATTTGTGCATTTGCTGTTTTCATTAAATGCTCAATTTCTTGCATTTAATGTTACATTAAGGACAATGTAAGTCTTAAGTGTGAGGGTGTGCGAATCTTAGTTTTTTTGCATGTTTTGGAGCCTAATTGTTGCTTATGTGACTTCTTAAGCGGGTTTCAAAATCAAACAAACAAAATCAAATATTTTCTTTTTTTTATTGCTTTTAAGAATATATAGTCATAATTAGATTGGGAATTGACAAGAAAAATTTGTGGCAACTTTAGCATGTACTTTTGGTCTTGTGATTAGTCAATATGAACTATCTTTAAAAGAGTAGTAACTAGTGGTAGACAAAAGTCAGTGAGATTTTGAGACTTATTAGACTAACACATCTATATCAGTCTTATTGTCTTTTGCTTATGTGTGACCTTCATGACATGTACATCCTAACTTTGCTTTGATTTTCTATTCAAGACCACATTTTTAGCATATGCATTAACATGAAAATGATTAGGCATTCTTTGTTTTAACAAGCTAAATTAGCCAAATAGCCTACCCATTGATATGAATTTTCCTTTGTTAGGCCGCTTTGAGCTTTATTAACCTTTCTTTTTATGCTAACCATATTTTATGCTTTAAACTAAACCAAATGTCCAACCCAAGCCCTAAAGCTATTGGAGCATTTGTTAATTGTTGATGACTGTGGATGTTCAAAAGTATAAGTGTAGGGGTGCGCATATTTGTGGGATAGTTATTATTATTGGGATACCATTTTACATTTTATCAATGAAATTCCCATGTTGTTGTAGCTTTTTTCAAGTTTTTTTTAAAGAAGAAAAAGAAAAAGAGAAAAATTAATAATAAAAAAGAGAAAGTTTTGAATAAAAATATCAAGGAGGAAATGCATTTGTTCTTAAAAGTTGTTAATTATTGGTTTCTCTTCCTAAAGTTGTATTGAATGGGTGATTTGAGTATGTTGCTTATAAGGTAGATGTTATTTTGGAAGGATTAATTACTCTTTATAGTTACGAGGTATTGTTATCAATGATTTTTATGAGTGATTCCTTCTAATTAGTTATATTTTAGGTGGTTTATGGTGTGAGAGCTTGAGTTGAGATGTGAAACATTGTTGTTGCACTCATCACAGCTGATGGTACCTAGTTTTGAATTAATGTTTGCTTTTGTGCTTGATGTTGCATTGAGTGTTACTTTTGTTTCACTAGCTTGATGTACTTTAGTTACACTACCTAAAATACATCTCACCTTACCTTTGCCTACATTACAACTTTAGAAAAGTCCTTTGGTTGATAATTATATGTGACTTTTAGTAGGGAGAAATGAAATAATATGCAAACTTGTGGAATGTCATGATCATGAATGATGTTTGAGTGTACCCATGGATATATCTTATTTAAACACATTTTGCCCAAGTCTACCTCTAGATTGCTCAGTTTCTAACGGTGATGAATGTTGATTGGCCATGAGCATAAGTGGTGAATGTTGAGCTCTTGACATGGTTTTTGAAAGTTATTCATCTTTGTTTGTGATTATCTATTCTTGGGAAATATGGAAAATAAGTAAGTATTTTGGTTTGAGATTTTGATTTTGATGATTTGCCCGAGGACGATCAAAAGCTAAGAGTGGGGAAACTTTATATATGCTTAATGATTGATACATTTAATCCATGACACTTAGATATTAATGCTTTAGAATGCTTGAGACACTCACTTTAGTTAATATTTGATTTTAGGTACAATTTGAAAGTATAATAGCTAAAGTGAGCTTAAAGCATACTCATTGAGCCATCTTCTCGAGATTCATATTATATTGTCTTCATGGAGCAAAAAGAAGAAAAAGATTAAAAGAAGAGGAGACAAGATAAAGCATAAAGATGAAGAATGGGGCATTGGAGAACTCACAACCATAAAACCAAATAGTTATCATCGTGACACAACCATAACATGGTTTTCATGGGTGTGAGATAGCTCTTACACCAATGCAAGGTGTCTTATGGTTGTGAGACACCACTCACGACAGTAAGACACCATTTATGGCCATAAACACCAAGTTACAGCTGTGAGAAGTCAATCATGCCGGTGACTGTTATGCCACCTGTCCATTTTATCCTATCATTTTACTATATAAGGAATATGTTGTGATGACAGAAAGGGATAACAGACAGAATAAGTTTTAATTCATTTTCTCTTATTTTTTTAACAAGATAGAGGCGATTTCACGGCTGATCTTTGGATATTGATGAAGATGAAAGGCTAACTTCCTAACATCGGTTCGAAGGTGAAATTGATGCCTGAGTCACGGTTAAGCTTATCTGATCTTGTTTAATGTTAAATCTCTCTTTTTGGATTGTTATCATTGTTTGATTTGATTGAATCGAGTTTTGTAAAGATGATCTTAATGCATTCATTGGATTGTTTTATTACAAACTCATTGCTAGAATGTTGAATATAATCTATAATCGTTGTATTTGATGTTCGTTAGTGGCCACTAATGATCTTGAATCATTATAAACAACGTAACTTAGGTTAGAACGTGTGAGGTTGCTACCTATATTGATCTGTATTTCCACTTCGTAATTTGGTTGCCCAGTTGAATCCAGAGATCATATCTTAGGCTATTTATTAGTTAGGTTTAATTAATGATAGTCTCTTAATTAAACACAACCTAAGGGAAAATCGGGATAACCAGAGAGGTGTAAAAGAATTAAAATAATGGGATCTGTTTAATTGTGTCTAGGTCGAGATTGATCCAAAAATCGAACTTTACACATATTTAACACTTTTATTGTATTTGCCTGTTTTTTATAATTTGTTTCGTTAGTTTAAGCTTACTTTATTTTCTTGATTGTATCAACTCAAAACCCCCCTTTTATTTCCTTTGTATCGATTATTTTCATTACGAGAATTAACCAAACATTCCCTGTGGATACGATCCCGACTTACTACAAGTACAAATTTTTAGTGTGCAAAGTTAGGTAAATTTTGTAGTGCACCCACACGTGCTGTTAACTTTACCTTTTTATTTAATGTCAATGGCTGAGTTTAAAGAAGCTCAAAGTCATTGTGTTTTTTTCCCCATCATTCACCCTTATAATAGTCTACTACTTGTCATTATTTTTTCTAATAGATCATTTTGAGATTTTGTATTACGTTTCTCTATGTCTAAATATATGTTAAGTATCTTCCACAATATATCGATTTTTCTAGTTGATTATTGTCATGATATTGTTGGATTGTTATTCTTCTTGAAATCTCACATTTTCTTCAGAGTTAATGAATTTCCTGCCTTGTATGCTAATTTTCCCTATTCTTATGATGGTTCATGTTTGTGTTTATTATTGCAAGTAAACATTTACGGGCATTGCTAAGCACTATGAAATTGGGAAGAGTCTGCCCGAAGATGTATACAAAAAACTTCTTCCTGCAAAGACTTATCATGCTGGTTCCTCAAGTCTTCGCCAGGTTGGTGTAAAATGAGCGTCTAAATTGTGTCTTAATTATCATATTCAATTATTAGTATTTGTCTTTTTCTTTATCACAAACTTCTTTTTAATTTGTCTAACTATGGAATTCCTTTTTGAATATCTTTAAATTGCGAGACATGAATCTTAGTTGGACTTGTATTTTGGCTTGGGTTAACAAGTTGAAATACGCCAATAGAGAAGACCAAAAAGTATTCCAAATCGATTTTGCAATGCTTGTGCACTATATTTGGAGGATGAGGAATACTAAAATCTTTAAGAAATCGAAGGAGTACAAAAAATATAGTTGGATCCAACCCTGACTTAAACTAAGGATGGCTATCATGATCAATGCTAATCTGCTACTCATCTCTATTTACATTAAAGGCAACTAAGCATATAGATTTTATTGTTGTAAGACTTGCTATACTTTCTTGTTTACTTAATTTGTATGTACTGTAGTCTCAAGGGATGTAACCGTAGTTTTACCTTTGAATGAATTTATTACTTACTTTTTCAAAACAAATCTTTTTAAAGTTGTCATTAGATCAATTATGGTGCTTTTTTGATGCATAGGTTGTAGTTTCATTTTTTTTCTTATTATGGTTTCTTGTGCCCACTAACATCTATTTATACGAATGCACTAATTGACCTTGTTGTATTTATTGATGAGCTTTCTTTTGTAGGAAATATATCCCTTAGAATAGCTGCACCTTAAAATAGTTAAAATTACTATTAAATATCAGTTAAAATTTATTTATGTGGATTTAGAGCTGCACACCAAGTATATACCAGGAGGATTAAAATCCATCTATGATGTTGATTGAAGGGTCTTTTAAAGAAAGCAAAATTATACCTCCTCTCCCAGAGGATGGATTTCATTACAGTTTCAGTTATATATTCGCAGGTCCACTTTACTTCCAACTTCTATATTTGTAATTATTATTTCACTCAAGTTGTTATGTTCCACTATAATTGATTATTACTTCTTGAATGTTAGGGGGATATTCAGTTGGATATCACAATTACAAGGTATGCATTATCTATTGATGGAGCATTTTATTTACCTCAATTGTTTTCCTGGAATGTTGACTTCAATTATCAGTTGAAAGAATCTAGTTGTCTCGATTTTTTCCCCATCCACAGTTTGAAACAGTGAGGATTGAAGAATAATCAAAGAATAAACGCAAAAGAGAGAGGAGAGAGAAGGGGTGTTGGGTTTTGTAGGGAAAAAATGAAACGGAGAGGGATTTAAATGCTAGACAGGATGAGGGAGTTGGTCGAAAACTAACGGGCCAAGTTTGTGTCGTTGGAGTAGGAAAAGGGGAGGAAAATATAAAAAGTTTTATACATAGTTGTAGAATGCCATATCAACAAGAAGTGGGGTCCTACTAATATGCAATTTTTTAAAAAAAGGCCGCATCATATATGACATGGCATTTAACTGACTTAAGATTATAGGGTCCATTTTGAACATTTTGTAAACAATGAGGTTCAACTTGAACGCCTTGAAACTTTAGGGTTTAACCTAGATTATAGTGTAAATCTTAAGGTTTAAAATATACTTTTGGCAATTTGTTTCATTTGAAGTGAACAATAATGAATACTCAATTGCTTGAAAATAACGGTGGAGTTAGCAAAGTCTAGTGTTAATAAGAACTACCAAACTTTAAGATCATATGATACTTCTAAGCCATATAAACCAAAAGTGTTGAATAGTTGGTTTCCCATAGATTTAAGAAATTCTATACCGCCATTTGACGGTGAAAATATGTAGAAGAATTTGAGTGCCCAAAATGGTATAAAAATAAAGCATTTTCAATTCCAATAATTGAGAATAAAAACTAAAATAATACTACATTTTCATTTCCAATAATTTAAAATAAAAATAAAAATAAAAATAATTCTCAATAGATGTTCATCAAAAAAATATGTATGAAAAGTGAACATCCATTAAGAAATAAGGGCTATTTTTGTTAGTTTTATCGTTGTAACAAATTAGTTAGTTGTAATTTAACGTATAACATTATTATTTTAATCAATAATAAAACTTTTTATTTTTATATATTTTGTTAATTATATTTTATTTTTTAACCCTAAAGGTAAATTCTTTAGAATAAATATTGTACAATTGAAATTATAATAAGATCATAATTATGAGATTCAATTTATTTATGTATTATTCTTAGTTAAGACAAAATATTGATAAAACCTTAAACTTAGCATTCAGGTACTTCTTTCTTATGAAGAAAGTGATTGAGCTCATAAATTAAAGTATAAAGATACTTAAACAAATATATAAGTGTTTATTAGAGAATAAGTTTACTAAACTAACCTAATTATTAGGACCCTAGATGGAATTTTTCTTATATGTCTGTAGATTTTTTATTACATTGGTTGTATAATTGACCTTTATACTTGATATTATCAAGGTATCTAATGTGAAAAATAGTATATTTTGAAGCTACTTATTACTTATCCTATTTATGATAGTTACGTCAATACCATTTGGATATAATATGAATTATATAAAGATAGTTTATTAATTCTATAAAGAATTTGTCATTCTAGAGTAATTAAGGAGAATGTTCCGCTATTCTACGGCAAGAGTGAACTAATATTTGAAAAGATATTTTTATATATCAATTATAAATCAATTACTAATTAGCAAGAACTAATATGATTGGATTTAACTAAAGTAGACATTAATTTCATACTATACGTCCAATTGAAACATTAGATGATGAAAAAATTAAATTATAAATTATAACTATGCATAGATACAATGAGTCAAACTACTTTGACATTCATAATATTTAGATAGTTATAACATATTGCCAAACATCAATCTTGATTTATAATTATAAATTATTTAATTTAAATTAAGTTTGAACTTAATTTTTTAATCAAATATGAGATATTTAATTTTATTAAAGT
>JANIHZ010000009.1:23930597-23954035 GCA_027478365.1 Erythroxylum rufum | reverse complement strand
TGTATATATATTCCTCTTGACAGAAAGAAATAGATGAACAGTATCATTTTCTCTTCAGTATTCGTATTGCTCTTACAAATACCAGTTTCTTCTTGCTCTTTCTTCATTGGGCTTTTGTATAGTCCTCCCCAGCTTCTATCTTGGATCATGGCTGCAGAGGTTGTGGCAGGATCCTTTCTCAATGCTCTCCTCAATGTACTATTTGACAGAATGGCTTCTCAAAGATTTGTAGACTTCTTCAGACGTCAGAAACTCAATGATCGGCTCTTGCAGAAATTGAAGACTGCCATGAACTCCGTTCGAGGTCTTCTTGACGATGCAGAGGAGAAGGAGATCACGAGGCCGGCCGTGAAACAATGGCTTGACGACCTTAAAAATGCTTTCTTTGAAGCTGATGATTTGTTGGAGGATATTGATTATGAAGCTACTCGGCTCAAATTCGAAGCTGAACGTCAATCCGCCATAGATAAGGTTCGCAAGTTTCTGCGTCCTCGAAAATCATTTAAGAGTGGGTTGGAAGCAAGGTTGATGGAGATACTGGAGACCGTTGAAGATCTGGTGAATCAGAAGGATGTGCTTGGACTGAGAGAGATCATAGGAGGTGGACAATCAATTCAAAGGATACCCACTACGTGTCTTGTTGAAAGGTCGAACATTTTTGGTAGGGAACGTGATCAAGAAGCAATAATGGAAGTGTTGCTGTCAGATGACATCAATCGCAGCAACAACTTGGGTATAATTTCCATCGTGGGCCTGGGTGGAATAGGTAAAACTACACTTGCCCAGCTCATCTACGGAGATGAAAGAGTCCGAAATCGATTTGATGTTAGGGGGTGGGTATGCGTTTCAGAAGAATTTGATGTTCCAAGAATAACAAGAGATATTCTCAAGGAATTGGAAACTCAAATGCCTTGTGATGATAAGAGTCTAAACCAGACCCAGGTTGAACTGGGGAAAAAATTGACAAGAAAAAGGTTCTTGCTTGTGTTGGACGATGTTTGGAATGAAAGGTTCACTGATTGGGACAAATTGCTAACACCTTTGAAGTCTGGGTGTCCTGGAAGCAAGATTCTGGTCACCACACGTAACAATGGTGTAGCAGCGACGGTGAGTTTTAGTTCAATATTTCGTTTAGATGTCTTGACTTCTACTGAATGCTGGCAGTTATTCTGCAAACATGCTTTTGAGGATGAAAACTGTGATGATTATCCCCATCTCGAGGAAATTGGCAAAGAAATTGTGAAAAAATGTGACGGCCTTCCTTTGGCCGTCAAAGTAATGGGAGGTGTCTTGCGTTCTAAGAGAAATGTCAAGGAATGGAGGAACATTTTAAGAAGTGACGTGTGGAAGTTCTCGAAAGATGACATTCTTCCAGTTCTAAGATTGAGTTACCGTTACCTTCCATCGCATCTAAAGCAGTGCTTTACCTTTTGTTCCATATTTCCCAAAGATTATAAATTTGAGAAGGAGCAATTAATCCTTTTGTGGATGGCAGAAGGTTTTTTGATTGAACAAGAAGGAAACGAAACAATGGAAGAAGTGGGTGAAGGGTACTTTGAGGAGCTAGTATCGAGGTCTTTTTTTCAACATGTTAATAATTATTTTGTTATGCATGACTTGATCAATGACTTGGCTAGAGTTGTTGCTGGAGAATTTTGCTTTAGGTTTGAGAATCAAGATTTTTGCAGAACGTTTGAAAGGCTTCGTTATTTTTCATGTGTGGCGGTGAAAGAAGAATCATCTCGACAACTTTCGAGCATCCTCAAATCTCACCTCTTGCGCACGTTCTTACCAGTGTATAATACATCATGGGAGCAACAGCCAGTGCTGCAAGAGATGATTCCTGATTTATTGCTAAATCAGCGACGATTAAGAGTGTTATCTTTGTCCCGATGTTTGAATGTGGTTAAGTTGCCCAGTTCAATCAGCTGTCTGAAACATTTGAGATATTTAGATCTTTCTACAACATCAATCAAAAGTTTACCTGAAAGTTTGTGTAGTTTCTACAATTTACAGACTTTGAAGTTATTTCAATGCATAAAGCTGGCTAAGTTGCCAGCTAAAATGGGAAGGTTGATCAATATACACTACCTTGATATTGAAGGAACAAATTTGCAAGAGATGCCGCCAAATATGGGTAAGCTGATTAAGTTGCAAAAGTTAACTGATTTTTTTGTGGGAAAGCGAAAGGGGTGTAGAGTTAAAGAGTTGGGGAGTCTTCAACATCTTCGAGGAAGGCTTAGAATTCATAATCTTCAAAACGTATTGAACTTCAAAGACTGTTTGGAAACCAAGATCAAGTGTAAGAATTACCTGAAGGAGTTGGAGTTATATTGGAAAGGTGATACTGAGGATTCACATCACCAAAAGGCTATACTTGATGGGTTGCAGCCTCACACAGAAATAGAAGCCATTTCAATCATTGGTTATGGAGGTACTAGCTTTCCAAATTGGTTAGGAGACTATTCGTTCACCCTATTAGTCTCTTTGAAACTTGAGGGATGTAAATACTGTTCCTCCTTACCACCACTTGGGCAGGTATCTTCTCTCAAGTATCTCCAAGTCAGAGGTTTTAATGAAGTGAGGGTAGTTGATTCTGATTTCTATGGTAGATGTGTCTCATCAGTGAAGCCATTTCAATCTCTTGAGATCATGTGCTTTGAAGATATGCCTCTGTGGCAAGAATGGAGACCTTATGGAAGAGAAAGCGAGAGTGAAAGTGGAGCCTTTCCTTGTCTCAAAGAGCTACACGTCCTAAGTTGTCTGAACTTAAAAGGTGCTCTACCTAGTCATCTTCCCTCTTTGACAAAGCTTGTGATTAAGAAATCTCCGCAGCTTCAAAATTGTGTTCCAAATGCTCCCAACCTTTCTTCACTAGAATTAAATAATGGTTACCTGCCCCACTTCAGTATTTCCAACTATCTCGCAATTATTAACTTCCAAGAATCTGTACTGGAAAATATTGGGCAACTTGGCTCTTCTTTGGAAGAAATTATAATAGAAAAACATAAACCGCTCGAGTGCTTTCAAGTAGAATTGTTCCCTAAGTTAAGGAGTCTGAGAATTGAAAAATGTCCACATTTTGAATCCTTTTGTACACCCAATCAGGAATTTGTCTCTTTTGAATTTCTGACACGGCTTGTTCTTGGGGATTGTCCAAAACTGAAGTTCCTACCTGAGCGTATGCATTCTCTACTCCCTTCCCTTTTGACTTTGAAAATATTTAGATGCCCAAAACTCGAGACATTTCCAAGAGATGGTATGCCTTTGAAATTACAGTCACTTACTATCTACAATTGCAACAAGCTGATCGCCGAGCGTATGAATTGGGATTTGCAGAAACTCACCTCTCTTACTTTCTTCTGTATTGAGCTTTATGAAGAAGAAGAAATGGAATGCTTTCCAGAGGTGACCCTACTGCCCCCTGTTCTTACTTATCTTCATATTTCTGACCTGCCAAATTTGAAGTCTCTGAATTACGAAGGACTTCATCATTTCAATTCTCTTGAAAAGTTGACAATTCAAAATTGTCCTAGGCTCCAGTTGGTGGCAGATGAGGGTTTGCCGTCCACTCTTACCTACCTTGAAATTAGTGATTTTCAGAATTTGGATTTTCTGTTCAACAGAAGATTTCACAATCTCACCTCTCTCAGAGAATTGCAGATTCGGAATTGCCCTAAGATTGCATCCCTACCAGAAGAAGGGCTGCCACCCAGTCTAATCACTCTTCATTTGTGTAATCTCCAGAGTTTGAGTTCTGTGGAAGGACTTTGCCACCTTACTTCCCTCGAAAGCTTGGCAATCGAGGAGTGCCCTCATCTAAAAACCTTGCCAGAGGAGAGTTTGCCATCCTCCCTCTGGTTTCTAAGAATCTGGTGGTGTCCTTTACTAGAGACAAGGTATGGGAGAACGAAGGGGAAATATTGGGCCAAAATTCCACACATTCAGAGAACATATATATATAGAAAAGGAGTTACTACAGCGTTATCAAGGTACTTATTGATGATAATTTCCATCCGGAGTATCTCGATATTCTTAATGTTGACGTGCTTGATGAAATATGATATGAAGTTGAGCAGAGCCTGTTAAGCCTTGTGTTATGAATTCAACTAAAATAGTATGCAAAATTTTAGGAATTATTTTATATTTATTCCTTATTTGTTCAACTTAACCTATTGTCCGAAAGTCTAAACCTTGTCAAAATATTTCGAGAACTGTACCATCATCAACTAAGAATTCAACATAAAACCTGTGTTGCATTGTTCTAGTCGTTATGTTTACATTTTTAAAACTGAATTTTGCCATTTTGACCTTTGAAGAACTCCATCACCTTTTTGGTTTGTGAATACCATTTCTTCAGCTGATTATGCATACAAGTTCTGATTAGAAGAACCCTCCAGCTATAGTTGAAGATTTGGTTTTGCAATAAAAATTCTCTCCCTTATAATGCCATATGTGTAGTGTACATTTACATAATTAATTGTCCTTTTATTTCTCAACATAGGTCCAAGAGAACCGAGGATGGCCTTATGCCAAGTTTTGAAAACATTCAGAGATGGAGCCTATTGAAACGATCTGAGTTTGCTGTTATTTCAGATGTTGAAGCTGCAGCCTAGAGAAACTGTGAGTGTTTAATACACAGACTTTGATTTATGTTTTTTCTTAATTGCAATGGTTATGTTTTTCTTTTGTCTGAAAGAAAAAAAAAAGCTTAATCTTTATTGACAGAGTTCGGACCTAAGGGAGTGAGGACGGAAAAATAAGTTTGGTGGAGAGCAAATGGATGACTCCACCAAAACAATCATTTGTCAGGAAGAAGGATATGAATGGTGGATGTAGGAATGTAATCTCTTTAACACATACTCCTCTCGTCCAACAATGAATACCTGGAACATGAAATTTACTAGAAATGAGAATTTACAGATGTCTATACAAATGTCAGTAAACATTTGTGAGAAAGTCCAACATTGAACTTAAGAGACTCTGATACTAAATTGAAAATTTCACATCTTTGATCTTGAAAGAATAATGATTTATATATAAGGGCAGCACTGTGTCTTTATATTTATCTTAGAAACATCGATTTCTGTTGTTGCAATCTAATTTACCTTACAAGCAATCTGGTCAAAGGCTGTTAGGTTAACTGTGCAAGATTACCTTTGCTCAAAACTGATGGTTGGATATGAACAGGAGATGTCTCAGTTGACTGATTCATCTAGCATTGCAAAGGTACTTATTTGCAGCAGTATCTGGAGTATCTTTTTGTGTGTCCAACTTAATTAAGTTAATTTGGCAGTTCTTCGTTCTTAATTTTTAAATACCTCATTAAATATGCAGTGGACTGGACCTTGTTTAAGTTTTTGTGTTTTCAGTGAACTTGGCTATCCTTCATTGTTGAATAGCAACAAATTACAACTTGACCTGGAGAACTGTCCGACTGGTGGTAAGCTCTTAACGTACTCTGTTCTGTTTTATTCCATTGCCTCAACTCGGCAACTCAGTTGACTGGAATGGAAGCAACATCTTTCTATCTTCCTTGCATTGTTGGTCGGACTTGATTTTTCTATAGTACTTTCAACATCTTTGGTTGAAAGTACATACATGCACTGCATAGGTTGTGATTGGATGAGATGAAACCAACTCAGTGGTTAGTGAAGCCTAAGAAGATGTTTAAGTGCGGATGAGAGGGTTCATATATTGTCCAAATGGCCATGGGCTTGCTCCTTTATTTCACTACTATGAAGAGAGGAAACATTTTAGCGGAAGAACTCCAGTTGACCACAACTTGTTCTTTGGTTCACACTTCTGAAAGTCTGATCTTGAAGGAACATCATCAATTACTTATAGCGTGTTCAACAGCAAGAGTTACAAGCTCTCAAACACTTAATTAGTGTACTCTTACAGTTACAATGGTCTCCAAGAATCCGGAGCTCATTAGCCAACTCTTTCTGAAGTCAGTCGCAGGATTAATAATAATATGAGACAACTGTCTGTGACTTGAACTCATCCCATCCCCACTTGAGGTACCGGGCACCTTAGATATTGAAGACGCAATTGTACTGGCTCCATTCTTAGCTCCAAAGATAAACGCATTTGTTGACCAGAAAGAAAAGAACAAACAAGGTTGGCTGTGGTGGAAGAGATTGGACAGGGACTGGCTCTGTACATTGCAGAACAGAGAATGAGATTGGTGGAGCTATCAACACAAGCATACCCTGCTGATTCATGGTTGACACTTCTTTTGTGATTGTTAAATTTTCATTATTGAGATTCTCGTTGTTTACTTTAGTCCCATGTTCAAAGTTCAGTTTGGTAAAGAAAATTACATGTAATACTAAACATGAAATAGAGTTTCATTAACCAAAAAGGAAAACGTAATTGAATATATACATATATATATATATATATATAAAGCGGCAACTATCTATTGATGAAGTCTCCGTTGCTTATTTTACTAGTTAATAGAACTTTATACGAGGGAATTGAAATAAAAAATAAGATTAAAAATGGAAAATGAAATCTGATTAAACAGGGTTAATAATTATAATTAATTAAAATATTTTATATTTTATATTTTATAAAAAAATTAATTAAAATTATTTTAATAATTTGTAAAAATAATAAAAGTTGTATTCTCATTTTCATATTTTTTATTGCTGATTACCTAATATAGAAGGATTTCCTAAATATACAAATCTCCTAATATAGACAAGGATAATATATTTCTAATATTTCCGTTCGACCCCTTGTGTAACTAAGCCCCTTTTTGTCAACAAGTGCTTGTGGATAGGATAATTTGCTCTAGTGTCTTAAGAGGCCACTGATTGAGTAATCTCTAATGTTGCACGTTCATTTAGATCTGTATAAAATTTTATGATTTAACAAAAAAAATTAAATTGGCAGATACTGTTTACGTGCTCCTGATCATTAGTTCCAGCCACTTGACGCCCGTAACATTTTCATCTGCTTCTCGGCTAGACTCCAGGAGGGTGCAAAGTGCATGTGAAAGTAAAAGAGTGACAAAAACCAAACCGCTTCAAAAACCCTCTGAACAAAGAGCTTCCTTGCTCTGATCTCACCAGAAAATAGGAAACACAAAGGTTGATTCATTTGTAGATGGAGAGATCAACTAAAATTCAGGAGATTGTAATTGTTGGAGGTGGAATTGGAGGGCTTGCTACTGCTCTTGCTCTTCACAGGTTCTCCAGTCTCTGCACCATATTCTAAAGTCTATTCAATGTATGTTGTTGCATATGTCTACATATATATATATACACATATATCAAATAATATAAACAAGCTATTAAGAATTGGTCTATCAAAGATTGAGCCATTTAGTTCAATTTTGCTCTTTAGAACTATATATGATGGATTTCAACATTATATTGCAGGAATGGTATCAAAAGTACAGTAATTGAGAAATCTGAGACCCTCAGAGCCACTGGAGCAGCTATTATTGTGCAAGCAAACGGTTGGCGAGCACTAGAAGAACTTGGTGTAGCTTCAATGCTTAGAGAGACTTCTATTCCTATAGATTCGTAACAATTCAACTGAAAAATTACAACTAATCTTAATTGTCAATTACATGTATAAGACTATTATTAATTTGAATGGGCATTTAATTATTCAGGGGAAGGGTTTTGTCAATTGATAGTGGAAAGCAAGAAGATATTCCGCTTGTGTAAGCTCTTAGTACTCCGTCTGATTATACCATTTAAGTATTGTTTTGAGATTGAATGGAAGTTTAGAAAGGATTGGATGCAGTAACCTTATAGTTGACGTTGAATGTTGCACAACAGTGGAGAAATTCGCTGCTTAAGACGAGCACTACTTATCAAAGCTTTGGCTGATAGTCTGCCAGGCGGCACTATTCAGTTGGGTTGTAAGGTTATATCCATTGAAATTGACAAGGTCACATCACTTCCAATCCTTCACCTTCTCGATGGAACCTTCATTATTGCCAAGGTAATCCCGCATAGACAGTTGTTTGATTGATGCCCTCACTCTAGTAGATAGAATGCAACAAAAAATATGACAATTTGTAGTTGTTTGACTGATGCATCTGTGACTTGCAGGTTGTCATTGGCTGTGATGGTGTCAACTCCATGACTGCAAATGTACTTGGTCTAAAAACTCCAAAGCTGTTGTCCACCTGTGTAGTAAGAGGCTTCACATATTACGAAGATGGTCATCGACATGGCTCTGAGTTACTTTTACTAAAGAGTGAAAGAGTTCAACTTGGACAACTCCCAGTTCATGACAAATTAGTTTACTGGTTTGTAACCCGTAAATCCACTCCTCAAGGTATTCTTAATGCATGGCTTCTTATCAATACCAGACCAATTCTATATGCTTGTGATTGTTTTATTCTCAAATGGTCTCTCGTCAGCTAGATTATATCCAGAATAGTTTGTTGTTGACAGATCCGCTAGTCTCAAAAGAGCCGATGCTTATCAAAGACTCAACTGTAGAGTCATTGGATGGCTTCCCTTGGAAGACAGTACAGATGGTAATGAACAGTGATGTGGGAAGCTTGCATCTCTCTGACTTGAGATACCAAGCGCCATGGAACTTGTTAAGAACGAACTTCAGGAAAGGAACTGTGACGGTGGTCGGAGATGCAATGCATGCAATGGGTCCATTTATTGCTCAGGGTGGTTCGGCTTCTCTGGAAGACGCTGTTGTTCTTGCTAGATGCTTAGCCAATTGCAAGACCTACACAACAACTCCTGGTGGAGGCATAAGTGAAAAGATAGTAACGATAGAGAAAGGCGTAGACGAGTACCTGAGTCTACGGAAGATGAGAGTTTTCTGGTTGTCCCTGCAATCCTACCTCATTGGCATAACAATTGATACTTCTTCTTCAGTTATCAAAGCCTTGGCCATTTTCTTGCTAATCATTCTCTTCAGGAACCCAAATCGCCATACTGACTATGATCCTCGTCGTACTTAAGCGGTTAATTAGCAACCTGTCTAATAGATTATTTATTGAGAAAATTAATTTCATGTCATTTCTTGAGTTTATAACAATATTAATTATTAATTAACTAAAATCTTTGAATAACATAATTTATTACAATCATCTTTTTCGTATTATTCTCAATTATGTGTATATCGTAATAATTTTCAACTATTTGTCATTATAATTTATAATTCGAATTTTTAATATTAAAAATAACTTAACGCATTTTAAAAAGTTTCTAACATATAAGTTAATTGATCAATTTATTAATTAATCGATCATTTTTTATAAATTAATTAATTTTTACAAACTAAAATAAACTAATTAGTTTTCATTTAACAATTTTTCATTTCAATTAAACTTTAAATTAAGAGATGTTAAAGAGCAAAAGAAAAGCTTTTGAAGATAGAGAAAAGATACAGGAGAAATCTGATCTGATTAAATTAAAATAACGTTAGCTATATATAGCCTTACAGACATTGGGAACCACGATTCTCAACGGACTGAAAAAATAAACACAAATCCCTTAATATCAGAGATATTTATTCAACAGACAAGTGAATATAACAAACTTCCAACAAATAACGCAACAATTCCTCCCTTAAACTGAATACTTTAAGTGCTCAGTTTACATCTGACTTTTGACGAACTCCCAAAAGTGCTCACATCTTTAAGAAAACATCTAGCTTTAGTGGCTTAGTCATCAAGTCATCTAGTTGATCTTGTGTAGAACAATGGACCAGCTCCACTGTGCCATCCTTTGTGAGTTCTCGAAGGAAATGAAAACGTACATCTATATGCTTACTTCGACCGTGCATAACTGGGTTTTTTGACAGTTTAATTGCAGAACTATTATCACAACGAATAATAGTTTTCTTGCCTTGATTCGAAACCAGCTTTCCCAACACACGTTTCAACCAAACTGCCTGGCATGCACATGACGCAGCAGCTATAAACTCCGCCTCTGTAGTTGATAGACTTACAATCGGTTGTTTTTTAGAAGACCAAGATACAGCTCCTGAACTCAACAAGAAAACATAGCCTGATGTGCTTTTTCTATCTTCCACATCTCCAGCATAATCACTATCCGTATAAGCCACAAGTTCATCATCTCCTCCCTTCTTATAAAAAATACCAAACGCTATTGTTCCCTTTAAGTACCTCAATGCCCTTTTTGCAACCTGTAAATGAAGCTCAGTAGGATTTTCCATATACCTGCTAATAAGACTTACCACAAACATCAGATCCGGCCTAGTTGCTGTGAGATACATAAGGCTACCCACAATCTGTTTATAATAAGTCTTGTCCACTTTAATTCCACCATCATCCTTTACGAGCCTAAAACCAGGAACAATCGGATTATGGACAGAATTGCTTTTGTCCATCTTAAACTTTTGCAGTACCTCCAATGCATATTTCTTTTGACTGATAAAAATTCCGTCTGAGCTTTGTAAAACCTCCATGCCAAGGAAATATCTCATCTTTCCAAGGTCTGTCATGTCAAACTCACGCTTCATGGAATCTGTAAATTCTGCAAACATGGATACATCATTGCCAGTATAAATAAGATCATCAACATAAAGACTTACGATTAGTACTTTGTCATCCTTCTTTGTCTTAACGAACAAAGTATGTTCATATTCACACTTCTCAAACCCTTCCTTCATGAAGTAAGAATCTATTCGACTATACCAAGCTCGCGGTGCTTGCTTAAGCCCGTAAAGTGCCTTCTTTAATTTATAAACCTTCTGTTCTTCTCCTTTTTGCACATAACCACAAGGCTGCTCCACAAAAACATTTTCCTGTAAAACACCATGTAAGAAAGCAGATTTTACATCTAGCTGATACAGTGACCATCCTCTTTGAGCTGCGAGTGCTATCACCAACCGAATTGTCTCCATACGTGCCACAGGTGCAAATACTTCTGTGTAATCCACACCATGTTGTTGAACATAACCCTTCACAACAAGCCTGGCCTTGTATTTACTTACTTCTCCATTTTCATCAAGTTTGGTCTTATAGACCCATTTAACCCCAATTTTTTTTCCTCCTTCAGGCAGATCCATTAATTCCCACGTACCATTCTTCTTTATTGCTTCCATTTCCGCATCCATGGCTTGCCTCCATTTTTCACTTTTCACAGCATCTTCAAAGTGAATTGGATCAATAGCAGCAGCTGCAAACATGACCATCTCAGCTTCTTCTTCAGAAAGTCCTTCACCTGTTTCATAGTCTCCCATCCAACCAGGTGGTCTTCGAATCCTCCCTTGATCTGAAGGTGACGAGTGATCTACTGGCACGAAGTCAGAGGATATATTTTCTTCATCATTAGACTCATGAACTGATTCTTCCGCAGGATCATCCCACTCAAACTCGCACAAAATTGCTTTTTCATGCTCCTTATCCCAATCCCAACTCTTATCTTCTTCAAACACAACATCTCTACTTATAATAATCCTTTGTGAAACTGGATCATAAAGCCTATAAGCCTTTGATTCTTCACTAACGCCCAACAAAACACAACATAAGCTTTTATCCTCCAGTTTAGATCTAGTATTATTAGGCACGTGAACATGAGATTTACAACCAAAAACTCTAAAATACTTAGCTGATGGCTTGACTCCACTCCATGCCTCCTCTGGCGTCTTATTTTGGACTGCAAGTGTGGGACTCCGATTCAAAACATGTGCTGCCCAATTGACTGCTTCAGGCCAGAAAGTCTTGGGAATTTGCTCCTCCGATAGCATGCTACGAACCATATTCATAATAGTTCTGTTTTTCCGTTCGGCAACCCCATTTTGTTGGGGTGAATAGGCAGCTGTCAATTGTCTTTTTATGCCATTTTCATCACAAAAACTATTGAATTCTTGTGAATTAAATTCTCCTCCTCGGTCTGTACGTAAAACTTTAATAAAGGAATCCTTCTCCTTCTCAACATGCATTTTAAATCTTTTAAAAACACCAAAAACTTCAGACTTTTCTATTAAAAAATAAACCCATAATTTTCTGCTAAAATCATCAATGAAAGTAAGCAAATACCTCTTTTTGCTGTTAGAGATGGGTTTAATCGGACCGCAAATATCAGAATGTACTAACTGCAGAACTTGTGAAGCTTTCCAATTGCTCCTTTTTGGAAACGAATCTCTTTGCTGCTTCCCCACCAAACAATCTTTACATAGTTTTAAAGGAGATTGTAACTGCGGCAAACCATGCACCATCTCTTTTTGTTGAAGAGTCTTTAAGCCTTTAAAGCTTAGATGTCCATACCGACAGTGCCAGAGCTGCACAATATCTTCTGTAATTGTGTTGAAACAAGCAGTTGCAATAGGCTGAGACACAACATGAAAAATGAACATTCGTTTTGAAGTCGTCATTGTATCCAAGATTAAACCTTTCTCCGGATGGAAAACCTTGCACCTGTCACGTTGAAACAAAATTGACAGCCCTTTTTCTTGTAACTGTCCAACACTAAGCAAGTTGTTCTTCAGCTCAGGTACATAAAACACGCCAGTAAAGATCTGTGACATTCCATTTGCTTGCAACCTTATATTTCCTTTGCCTGCTACAATCAAGCTTGAGTTGTTACCCAACTTTACAGAATCTCTAAAGTTTTCATCAAAATCGAAAAAAAACTCCTTCTTTCCACACATATGATTGCTGCATCCTGAGTCGAGAAACCATATATCAGTTTTTTCAGCAACATTTGTATCTACATACGCCATCAGCAACATGTCATCATGAGATTCAGTAAAATTAGTTTCATTTTCTTTCTGTGGACATTCCCATTGAAAATGCCCTAGCTTGTGACAATTATAGCACTCCACTGCAGCTTTGTTACGGCTCTGTCTGCCTCGTCCCCTTCCACGACCACCTCTTCCATGAGAGATCTTCAAAGCATGTTCTTCTTCAACGTGAGTGCTCATGCGTTGTTCATGCACAAGCAGACTACTCTGCAACTCATCAATGGATAAAATACTTGTATCATGAGACTCCTCAATTGAACACACAACATAGTCAAATTTGGGAGTCATAGATCTCAGAATTTTTTCAACAACAGCAACATCTCCTTTATCTTCACCGTTTGCTTTCATCTTGTTAGCAATGGTAAGAGTCCGAGCGAAGTACTCGTTCACGGTTTCTCCTGCCTTCATGTGAAGAGTTTCAAACTCTTTGCGAAGAGCTTGTAACTGTGCCCGCTTAACTCGTGTTGTACCCTGATATTTCTGCTTCATGGAATCCCAAATGTCTTTTGACGTATCCTTTTTCAGAATCGTCTCCAAAACTGTCCGATCTAGTGCTTGAAACAGATAGTTCTTTGCTTTCAAATCTTTCAACTTCTGATCGTCAATATTCTTCTTCTGTGCATCTGTCAGAATCGCACCCTCTGCTGCTGCAGAAATTCCATTCTCCACCAAACCCCAGTACTCCTTTGAACGCAAGAAGTTCTCCATGAGCATCGCCCAATGATCATAGTGTCCATCAAATCTCGGCACTGCTGGCTGTACAAATGAACTTTCTGTTGCCATAGTTAAACCTGCAAAAAAGACACTTAGAAGACTGCTGCTTCTACTAGCCCAGTTATAAGCTCTGATACCAATTTGTTAAAGAGCAAAAGAAAAGCTTTTGAAGATAGAGAAAAGATACGGGAGAAATCTAATCTAATTAAATTAAAATAACGTTGGCTATATATAGCCTTACAGACATTGGAAATCACGACTCTCAACGGACTGAAAAGATAAACACAAATCTCTTAATATCAGGGATATTTATTCATCAGACAAGTGAATATAACAAACTTCCAACAAATAACGCAACAAAACAAGCACCCCTTAATTTTGTATCATTTTTTGTCGGTATGATACCTTACAGTTGGTATAGTATGAATATCCGAACGCGGTTGGAAGCAGTTGGTGCGAAAACAAAGATCATCCTATTTCTTAAATTTTAAAATTGGATACTACAACTTGGATTTGTTGGGAAAGAGTAAGATATTTGAGATTATTGTTTGTTCTCGTCATGATGAGTTGGTATCCTTTTTTTATATTCCTACGCTTCTCTGTCTCTCTCTTTGCCAAATAACTCAAACCATTCGACAAGACACTTTTGCTTACTTTAACACTAAAATTAGAATTTCTTTCTTCTTTATACAATTGTGTCCAACAAGGCAAATGGAGGAAACCCTTCTCCATCATTTGATATATTAAAAAAAAAAAAATTCCATTCAATTCTACGCAGAGCAGAAGCTCTTCAACGACGCCAGAAGCCAAAAAAAGCACCAAATAAACCAAAAGCAAACGCCCCCATCATCCGTCTCTGCCATTCTTCATTCTTCTTTACGCTCGTCAGGGTTTGGGTTTGGATTTTTTTGTTGCCTTACCTTTTCAACTCAAATGCAACGCAATTGCTGCCATGTCTCGTTGGCTTTCGTCCTTAAGCTCCTCAACTTCCTCCAAGCGTTCTTTGCCCTTTCCATTATTATGTACTCTGTTTGGATGTTTGATCAATGGAGCCGCCATATTCCTGTTACTCCGCCACCTTTTCCGGCTCCATCGCCGGAATCTTCGTCGGTTTCATATTTTCAGTCAATTCAGGGGATTAATTTCTTCAATGATATGGTCCATGGGTTGGATTACGGGCTCGCCCTCGATTTCAACTCCTTTAAGCTTCCTGCACCGTGGTAATTGGGCTTCTCTAGGGTTTTTCAGTTGGGAGATTTGTAACATTTTGGTAGTTGTTTAGGGTTTGATTGTTGTTATTATCTACTAATTTTTTTTAGGAATTCCATTTAGGGAGTTGGGTTTTAGTTTATCTTAATTTTATTATTTCTAATTTGGATTCCGTTTTAATGATCTTGGAATTAAGACTCTCTTTATATTTCAATACTTCCTTGATTGCTTTAATTGGGTGGAGGGTGCTTGTTGCATTAATGATAGCGTGATTCGTTATTGCCTTTGAAAGTGTCGATATTTAATGCTCTTTCAAAGCTTTTGACATTATTTTTCAATGCCAAATACATTGATATGATGTTTCCATAATTCTTCTGCTTAGACGGTTTAGTCTTATGGTTTAATTGTCCTAGGTCGGTGTGGGGTTATAGGCTTATGGGCTCTCCTACCCTTTAAGCTAGCTTTTGGTGTTGGTTCTCTCATAAGACCTGAAATAATTAGTATCGGAGCTAACACTACTACTTCAAGTTCTCGTGTCACGCCCATGGGTGGTGACGTCGGCATTGTAATGCTTGCCCGAGGCTAGAAAAGGTCTAGCGCACAGCCACCCTGTGGGTACGTGCGTGGTGACGCCGGTATAGCAGTGTTAGCCCGGGGCTAGAAAAGGTCAAAGGTCTAGCGCACAATTAGGCTGCCAGTGCTTGGGCTTGGGCTGCGAAGCGTAGTGGGATGGTAAGATCTAATTGTCCCACATCGGTAATAAAAGAGATTGATGTGGGGTTTATAGGTTTATGAACTCTCCCACTCTTCAAGTTAGCTTTTGGGGTTAGTTCTCCCATAAGACTTGTAATATTTAGCATCGTCAATCTTTTTCCCATATGTTGTTGCTCTGACCGTATATAACCACTGTCACCTACTGTTTTATTTAAAAACTGTTTCTCGTCCATGGGTAAATTTGTCTCATATTTTGGTGGTTGGGTGATTTATTTGTAGACTTGAAGGTTAAACATTATTTGACACTTTACCTGCAAAGAACGTTTGTATTTTCCTATACAAATTGGTTTTAACTTTTGTCGTTTTCAATTGTTTACTGTTTTGATGTGTACTGCATGTGGTGGATTGTTCTTGTCGCTAATAGTGCAGAACTGGAGGGGCCCATGGAGTATTAATTCGGGAATTGGTTTTCATGGCAGGTTCATCTACTCTTTTATGGGTGTGGGCATTATATTATGCTGCGTTACTTTAATTGGTTGCATAGCAGCTGAAGCTATTCACGGCTGTTGCCTGTGCTTTGTATCCTATGGAGCTGAGGAATTTTCTGTCTATTGATATTTACTTTCTCTGCAAGGATTATGCAATTTAACTCAGTTCTCTTATCCCATTTACGTGAATAATGCTGCTAATTTTGGTGTTTTTATAAACCAGTGGCCTTCTCTCATCATCTTGTTGTAAATACCTATGAGATAAACAAAGAGACGAAGAAAGAAAGAGTCGGAAGAAATATGTATACCAATGTTCAGATTGAACTGGTACCGGGAGAACTTTTCAGAAAATTGTGAAGTTTGTGTCATTCTGTACAAGATCTTGGACACTATCAGGACACTGTCAAGAGCAGGAAGTTAATACAATCATAAGAAACACAGCTAATTGCTATTCTTGAGCTGACACAAATGCCTGTTCGATGCATCTTAGTGATTGACAACAGAAATGCATTTGTTTCACTGGTGCAGCATTGTGGGATCTCTTCCTAGGCTGAGTCAACTTGCAATGATTGAACTTGATATATAATTTCTTTGGGTAAATTTAAGGGAAATGTAATATGGGGAAGTTTGGGGAACATTTGATTTTCCCTTCTATTTCTTACATATTCAGTTGGTGACACTTGATTTTGGTTTGGCTTTGTTCTATCCAGTGTCCTTTTCCTTGACTTTAGAAATATCAGTATTCAATTCTCAAAATTCTATTACTGCTGCTAGAAGCAGCTTTGGTGGCATTTATTGCAATCGACCGCCGCTGGGAAAAGGTAAATTACTGTCGTTAATATAGTGTTTTGTCCCTGTATTTGGGTGAAGTGGGACTTGTCATTTGCGTGTTCTGTGCATAATTGTTTTGTTCATCTCTGAACAGGATCTTCCATTTGATCCAACTGGAGAACTTCAGGGCCTTCGATCTTTCATTGAAGAAAATGTTGATGTATGCAAATGGGTTGGCATAACAGTGGTTTTCATTCAGGTACTATTTCTGTAAGACCTGGCAAGTTATGCTTCTCAACTAGCTTAGAAATCAATGTGTGACAGCCACAAACTTGTCTGTACGTAAAGTTTGATGAATAAAGAAAAAGCCACTTGTTAACGAGGATTAATATTTGGCCTGGTGGAAATAACTAAAGTTATAACTGATAATCAAAGATATTTGTTGCTGTTGCTTCCTTGTACCTGGGTGCATAAGACATGATTGCAGCTTCTTGTCAAAATATTATCTTTTTTAATATGTGCCATAATAAATCTAGTTAACCAATTTTTCTGGAAAAGTTATATTCATGAAGAAGAAAGAACATACTAAAATTCAGAATAATTGCTATTTCTTTGTGAAGGAGGTGGCTGGCTTGCATCTGATATCCTTACTTTAAGCCAACTGACATTTAGTATTATGCTTATGCTTGACAAAAAGCCATAAATTTGCAGTTATGATGTAAGCCATCTATAGTTTCTTGTTATATAATCTTGTCTTTTGCATTATTTAGATGGGGAACTTGTCGTTCATCAGTTACCAAGTGAATCACATCCTCTTATCATGATGTTTGCAGGCCCTGGCATTGCTACTGGCATTAGTCTTGCGAGCTATGGTTTCTACTCGCAAAGGTGATTTTGATTATGAGGATGATTATGAAAGTCTCAGAGGAAGAATCCGGGAACCCCTTCTGAATCAGTCAGGTCAAGCGTCTGGCTCAGGGACTCACTCAGACATCTGGAGTTCACGTATAAGAGAGAAGGTGATTTCTATCAAAGGCCTTAACATAAAATCGACTATTTTGATTCAGTAGCATATAGAACTGGACTTACCTTACACTTGAGAACCCTCTATCACGTAATGTTGGCCAATTCAATTGTAAAATTGCTTCTGAATTGTGAATTGCATATTAGTGATGAATGAAACATAATTAAAAAAAGAAACTTGTTACACCAGTTCCTTCGATGGCCTCCTTTATGTCATGCTCAATACTAGTGGACTTAAAGATAGGTCACCAAAGATATAGTCTGTATAGATTCTATCATGTTACAAAGACTGTTGTGAGATTGACAACCAGGCATTAACATATTATCATAGACATTTTTCCAGGGTGAGGGAAAGTTGTTCTAGTTCTTGGGTAGCTTCTTTTAAAGGTTTCTGCTTTATCAAGTAATGTCTTAGTAATGCAATTGGATATATGCCTAGGTCTTGCACTTATCATAGAAAACCTGCTTAATTTTTGCAATAGCTTCTGTATTATATGTGGAGATGCACTTGTACCGGTCTTTTATGGCTTATGTTATTCGTTCATATCCGGTGCAGTATGGGTTGAATAGCAATGATAAGACTAACTCGCTGGTCCAGAGTGCACGTGCATGAATTCCAAGCGACAGACAGATGAAGTTTCTCTATCCCATTTGTTGAAGTGACAGCACCATGTGTTTAATAGACTTCCTCATTGTTGAAGACGTGCATAGTGTTTAGTGTTGGGTTCTTAGTGATATGATCTGGAGCATTTATGGATGCAATTGCGAGTGTATATAGGTCCTTTACAAGCTTTGCTTGCTAAATAATATTGCACTAATTGGTCAGTATTCTTTTGGAATGGCAGAAAGCTGTGTTTCTGTTGATTCTTTTATGCTCTGTTCTCATCGTGTGCAGGATGTTGATGGTGTGTGGCATGTGCAATTTATTTTACCATCGAGTGTGACTTTTAACTTGGTAAGGCCCTTTTCTTTTCTCAATTTGTTTGCAATTGTTTGAACTCCCGGATGTAAACTATCCTTATATGAGTTGTGTTCATGATAAATATGGAACGAGTGGCAGAGGTGTGCTTTTTCTGATTAATATGAAAAGTTTAGTTTGAATTTTATTAAGTCAATTAAATAGTCATTAAAATTAAATGTAATCTATAGCCTATCCTAGAAAATCTGTTGTTAGGCAGTGACCATATTGATAAGCATATGCTGGGGAAAATAGCCTTGGCATGATCTGATCCGATACACCCTAAACTATACAAGCTTGGGGAAGTCCCGTTCCCTTCGAATGTTGCGTAAGGAAGCATGATTTGCAATTCTTTTGTTATTATCTATAGGGGATACAATTATGGTGGCTTTACTTTAATACAACTTGGTAGAAACTAGAAAGGCTCTGGATGTGTTAAGTTGGGACCTGCCTACATTTCAATGGCTGCAACCTCACTTGAGAATCAAGTAGCCTCTAAAGTTTAAAGGAATTAATAATAAATGTAGTCTAGGGGTAAGAATTCAAGGCAAATCCAAATAATTTACGAGCCATTTAAACAAATGTCAAGTCAACTGATTGGTTTCTCTGATCATATGCATTAAAGAATGAAAATGTTCAGGTTCTGAATCAGAATCAGAACCAAAGACATGTTATGAAATGAATACCACAAAGTGGGGCGCTGAATCTGATAAACGAGTTTCTGAAATGGTTGTCAAAGTTAAAAAGCCGGTCAGCCTGGCATACAGCCATCAGACAGCTAAGCAGTGGGGACTATGTATGACAGTTTTAGCATGTCAGGTCAAGCAGACAAAAGCATTGCCATCATAAGAACATACTATAACCAAAAACAAGTTGGAATATGATATATAAATATATATATATACGAAATTTGGACCGGTTGGAAATCAAATACACAGATAAAACAATGTTATAAATAGGAGGAGAAAATAATAAAAGAAAAAGCCTCATTCACGGCCTAGCCCGTCTATCTGTGAATTCAACGACAGCCTCTTCCACAAGCTGTTCAAGCAACTTCCCTTCTATTTCTCTACCTAAAGTGTCTAATTCCATTCTCATATTGTCAGCCCATCCCTTCCCCACTACCTCCTTCCTTGCCACTCTCTCCACCACCAGGCTGTTGCTGTCCCCATCACTCCCCCCAATGCTACACCTCAATTCACTACAAATCCATTCCTTAATTTGCGACCACACAAGCATTGTTGATGCATCTACTTTCATTCTATCATGAGAGTTGCAACATGAACAAGCACTCGTCCTCCTATCTGATCCATTACCTGTTAGTTCCACTAGAGCTGCATTAACACAGTCGAACACAAGCTTTCTATTTGATCGTCTTTGTCGGCGTTTTGCCACGTGCAAAAGCTCCTTGTCATTTAGATTAGCATATTTGTCTCTCAATGATGGGTCTAATGGGCTTTCAGGTGAGTGCCATCTGGCATAAAATGTGTCAATCTGTACCTTGCCTTCAAGGCCAGCTGCTGACAATAGTGTTTCAACAAAGGAAAGCCAGTCTTGTTCTTCTTCCTGAGCTTGTGAGTCTGTTAAGGACGTTTTTAAGGCATATTGGGTGCCCATTTCAGCAAAAGAATCATCCCATGATAAAGTCCTTGCAATTGAACCGATTGGAGGTGATTTGCCAATCAAATTTGACTTAAGAGACATCTCAGCTCCTGTTACACAGAGTGCGATTAACAACATAAATAAGGATTTTGATTCAAAAGACCCAAAACTAGACAAATATAATGCTCAATTGAGGTCTACAATCTAAAAATTTCCCACAGTTCTGCCCCCGAGTAAACTTACCCAAATGATCCAACCTCATGTTACCACAGGCCTCTGGATTTATGTTTATGTTATCATCTTCTTCAGATAGGGGTTCCAAAACTGAGATTGGACTTGGCTGATCCTGGTTCTCACTCGCATTCCCAGGCACCAATAGCTTTGCCACAGATAAAACTCTCTGCAAATAAACAAAGTACAGTCAATTTCATCAAAGACTGCAGAAGATGAACCTGTCATTTACAAAGGGAGAAAAAAGAGAATCGCAGCTCAATCAAAGAAGAAAATCCAGTTTAAGCTACTGAACATCCATCTGATTGCCATAATCTGATGACAATGATCACCTTAAAGAGTAAAGAAAAAACTGAACTCCAGAGATGTCACTGCATTACAAACAGTGGCATCAACGGGTAATATTACAAAAAGCAATACTTCCTGCATGACTCAAAACAATCCTATTCTTCAGAATAGTTTATAGGGAAAAAACAAAACAAAAAATCATGTAATTTCAGTTCATTTACACAGCACCAAAACATATGTTTATTTGTTGGATGCCCGTTGGTCACGGGTATCATGCAAATAATTGCTCAAATATTATGCATTCATCACCAATGCAAATTCAGCATCCTAGTTAACACACTCCTGGAACGGCAATGGTACAACCAGACTGCAGATAGTGACAAACAATTTGCAAACATGTGGGTATTCACAAAGTATCACAGTCAACAAGTGGCAATCATGTTTGACAAATTTTTAGTGGTACAATAAGCAGAACATACTCTTAAATCATGGAAAGACATACACAATACCCAGATTGTGCCACCTTGATGAATACAAACAAAATTTTGCTAAAAGAGCAATAGACGAATGAATTACCTCCTGAGATATTAAGCCTTCTTTTGTGTCCATGCCCACCAAATCTTGGTTAGTTGTCTTCATCGATGATCCAGGAGATAAGCACACTTCAAAAGCACTGGTGTTATCACATTGGGTTGCATAATCATCAATGTTTCCAGGGAGAGGTACAGGTGAATCTTGTGTCTCCAGGGTAGCAGTTCGAAGCCCATCTTTGAATTGAGATGGGGCAGACTTTTCTTTATTTGTTCTTCTATTCCTAGAGAAAAATAAACCAGACACTCTCCCTTTTAAAGATGACTTTGAATTCTTCCCCTTGGATAATTCTTTGGGAAGTTCCGTCTTGCCATTCTCACAAATTGAAACAACAGCATCAACCGTAGTACTAAATGCTGTAGAAGACACAGGTAGAGATTTTGACCTAAGAAGGCCTTTAGGAGAATTAGCCACATCTTCCTTGTTCGAGTTACTACTAACATAAGAAGTTGACCCCCTAGGCTCTTGATGCTTGTTAGTAACCCCTCCCTCTGATCTCATAGTTTTCTTTACATCTGAAAGTGCAAGCATCTCACCCAGTGTGCTAGAGCTCCTCCGAATGTCTTTTTGCTCCTGAGGACTTCCATTTAAGGCCATCATTGCCCATCTTTCAGAAAGTCGCTTCTTTGCCTCTCTACAAACAGATGACTCAGGGGAACATGAAATTCGACTACATGAGGCGGAAGAATAGGGGCTTCCAAACTTATTTGTATAATCCCAGGCAAGCCTAGATGTGGGGGACATGATTTCTGAATCACTCAGACTTCCATCAACATATTCATTTCCCAATTTGTTAAATGAACTGTAATCATCAATATAACCATTTGAAAACACAGAAGAAAGTACAGCTTCATCCCTACAGCGACCCAGTAAACTGTCACGCATGTGGCAAGTGATCTCCTTTGCCACCTCTCTTGATTCTCGTGCCTCATCTTCGTGAAGTTCATCATAAATATCTTCACAATGCAGTATTCTGGGTGAGGAAGAGGGTGGTGAACCCACAGCCTTACAGTCACAAGTCATTCCAGGGCTAGGCTTCAGCACTACTATTCTAGTTGGTTGGGCAGGATACTCATCAACCTTCTGAATGGAAAATTTATTCAAATACCCTCGATCATACGTCTTATACCCAGTAGCTTGACCCATTTGGGTAAGTTTCTTTGCTTGTTTGTCACTCTTCATGGAAATAAGTTTTTCATTATGAATCAGCTTAGAGGGCTTAAGAACAGTGATGCGCTTTGCTTCAGGGGCGGTAGGAATAGACTCCATATGATGCAGCTGCGGGGAGAACATGGAATTTGGTTCATCAAGAAACTTAAGTAATAAATCATTATTGGAACTTAAAACATCAATTGCATCTCGGAATTCCTTGGACTGGCAATTTGTTGCCAAGCATTTTGCTTCCATGAACTTCTGGCGAAAAAGAGCCATCCTTTTCTCATCAACATTCTCATTGTACTTTCCCTTTTGCGGTGAACTATCTCTTACATTCATCTTCTGGGATTGTTGCCAGATTTCACAGACATCTCTGCATTGATTTTGCTTATGATGCTGGCAAGTTTCACACTGAATTTGCTTGTCCAAGAAACTAAGATCTTGCCCCCGACATTCCGGTAGTACACCAGAGTTACTTGAAGAATGTCTTGAATAACCCTTCATCTGGCCTCTTCTATTGGCTGAATTTGGCTGTTGAAGTGGAAGGGCATCAAGTCCCATCAACTTAGCAACTACATTGGGTGGATTATGCCTGGAATCCACTTCTTCAGTCATTTCTTGAGCTATGAGTGTCTTCATGGGAGTTCCATTTCCATTCTTGTTTGAATAGCTTCTCTTTATATCTGCCACTATCTGCAGAAAAAGAACATACAGCAGATAACCAGAAATCACTTTCAATGATATGATGCAAATGTGAAAGTTCTCTGCAAAAATATGTTTCCTCACTCATGTAAAATTAATCCCCAATTGTTTTACCATTTCATCCTCGTTCTTGTCTGCTAAACTCAACACTCTGGTAACATCTGATCGACTTCTCGAGAATGAAGAACCTGCAAATCACACATTGTCAACAGCTAAATATCAGCCAGGTTGACATCAAGCTGTAAATCATCAACCATAATAAAGTTGACCAGTGCAACAGTATGTCA
>JANIHZ010000009.1:23905075-23915883 GCA_027478365.1 Erythroxylum rufum | reverse complement strand
TTAATTAATTTATTTATAAAAATAATTTATCATTAAATTTTGTCTAATGTATAGTTATTATCAATAATAAAAATATAATTACATTAACATTGAACAAAAACAAAATTATATTTTTATTTGAAAAAATATAAACTGAAAACATAAAAGGAGAACTAGAAGACATAACATAAAAAATAAAAGTGAAGCCAAATAACTCTTAAGTTAAATATTTTATCCTTTGCATACTTTGAACTCTTTCCAATTTTAGGAAACTGTTATTTTACACATTGTAATATATGTGAAATCGCCATTAATTAATAATATTAAGATCATAAAAATTGATGATTAAAAAGATATTAAATTAATTTTGTTTATTGACTGAATCCAATATTATATAATAGATACTTTTAATTTATGGAGTATTAATTAAAAAATTTTTGTTGCTTGTAACTTGTGTACACAATTTCCATCAGTAAGATTGTACCATATTATGAACTTAAAACTTTGTGTTTAGCTATCGTATATGGAAAAGCAGGGCGCAATTGGTTATACTTGTTAGTGGAGGAGTTGTATTTTGTTAAAAAAATTAAAACAGATGCGAAATCTTTATTTATTCAGTTATTGGGATCGGTGGGGTGTCCTTGTTCCTGTGGAACAGATTACCTGTTCCACAATTGCTGTGCCAATATTGTTCCATTGCAACTGATCCATACATTTATATGGGACTCACAAAAATACATGAACAAGATGCAATGGAACAGCATTGGCACAGCAATTATAAAACAGGTGATTTCATTCACTGTCCCTGTCCACGATGGGTATATTAGTAATATTATCCATAGTTTAGAGTATTAACAGGTAGACATTCATTGTAGACGGGTCATTTTCCGTAAACAGCAATAGGTGAACTTAATCTTCTTTAGTTAGGCTGCTTTCTCCACAGTACGTATTTGTGAAGGACCAGTGCACCACTGTAAGACAACTCACTGGTCAGGTATATACGTTACTTTGTGATTTAACTATCGGGACAGGCAACTGCAAATCTTACCACCTCAAATCTCTGACGATGGAGACATACTGGATACCACCAAATGTCCCAAATATCCACTATTGTTCTTTTGCTCTGCAAATCAATCACGCCTAACCTTCTCAGCTGAACATATTGATTCCATTTGTCATCATCTAGAATCTTGCTCATAAAAAAGAAAATAAAATTATGTTGATGTTAAGGATCAGTATATTTATCAGGATTGCCATGGCAGGCTACCGAAGCACTATCCTTGTCTTCCTTTACACCAAGGATACTTTCCCCAAAATCATGGCTGCCATGGCTGTGTGAAGCGTTACCAATATAATGAATATTGGCAAGTTTATGAGAATGAAGCAAGAATAGTGATGGTTTGCACAATCCGTTTAAAGTGCATCTCTTATTTCCATTGTTCACCGTCAGCATGCAAAATCCCATCTAAATGTTAGAAAATCGAGACTAGATCTGATGTCGACTGTAGAGGAATAATTATAAAATTATTTTTCATATTTTAATTTTCCAAAAACTAAGATCACTTTATCTATAAAATGATTAACAATTGAATCATAATAAAGCATGCATCTTAATTCGTATTTTATTCTGAAGCTTAATCATATTCTTGTCGTATCTTTCAAACCGATTTCAAAATCAATCTATCTCAACTATCATAACCGCACAATTATCCGATCTGTAACTCTTACAGAGAGGGTTAAGCAAGAAGTACTAGTTCCATTAGAGCTTAAGCTTATTTATAATAAGTTTTTGTCATTTTAGTAGTTTAATTGAAATTAAAATTACAAATAATTATAATTAAATACCAATTATGTCCAATATTTCATATTGATCCTTATTTATTAAATATCTCATATTTAATAATAAAATTTCTCAAACTTTACAATCAAGTCCAACTTAATTAAGATATCTTTGCTCTCTATAACTTATTCTATATGTGTGACCTATTAACTTCCTAACTATGATGACAATGATTATAATTATAATTTATAAATATAATTACATAAAGTAAAACTCCTTTTAATTTATTTTTAATTCTTCAATTAAACAATTTATAATCATATATTAAGATTGACGTTTAGAAACGCATCGTGACCACCCAAATATTAGGAATGTGAGTACAAGAGTTGTCATCATCCTTTCTTTCAATTCATCAAAACTTTGTTAACAGGCATCTGACCATTCAAACATCTCCTCTTTTTGCATTAACTTGGTTATTATGGTTGCTATTCTTGAAAATCCTTCAATGAATTTCCTATAATAGCATACCAATTCAAGGAAATTTTTGACTTCCGTCATAGTGGCGGAGGGTCTCCAATTAGCAACAATTTCAATCTTTTGGGGATTGACCCTAAATCCCTCAGTTGAGATGACATGACCCAGGAAAGCAACCTTGTCTAGCCACAAATGGCACTTGCTGAACTTAGTGTATAGTTGCTGCTATTGTAGGGCCTATAATACTATCCGAAGGTGTTCTACATGCTCTTCATAACTGCCTGAGTACACCAATATGTCGTCAATAAAAACGATCACAAACTTATCTAGGTACTTTCGAAACACCTTATTCATCAAATCCATAAAAGCAATTGGAGCATTCGTGAGTCTAAAGGACATAACTAAGAATTCATAATGCCTGTATCTAGTCCTAGAGGTAGTTTTGGGAATATCTTCGCTGCGGACTTTTAACTGATAATAACTCGATCTTAAATCAATCTTCGACTACGCCTTGGATCCTTATAACTAATTGAATCAATCATGGGAGCAAATATTGGTTATGAATTGTGACTCTGTTAAGTTGTCTGTAGTCGATACACAACGTTAAACTCCCATCCCTTTTTATAACAAATACTGGAAGATCCTCTGGAAACATGTCAGGGAACTCTCTAAACACGGGAATGACTCCTAATTGAACCTCATCATTACTCTATTCAATCATGTAAGCTAGGTATCCCCAGCATCCTTTACGGGGCATTTTACTAGCTACCATGGTGGTCACTATACTAGTGGGAAGAACTTTTCATATCCCACAAAATATCACCTTTGATCTCCCTAATTGACTAAACTAATATCCTTTTTAAAACAATCCACCACCGCTCAATGTGTGGATAACCAATCCATTCCAAGAATGACATTAAAATCTCAGATATCCAATATGGTCAGGCTTGTTGGAAACTCCTTACCCTCAACCAGTATTCTATTATTTACAAATACTCTTTTAGCGAAGAGTGAGTTTTCAACTGGGATAGAAACTATTATCTCAACATTTGACAACTGAGGCTCATCATTCAATTTTACAGAAAAATTCATCAATATAAAAGAATGTATAGCGTCGGGATTTACTAAAGCATATGCATCATGATTGAAAATAGAAATCATATCGGTGACTACATCTAGTATGTCATCGACCTCCTATTGAGTGAATGCAAAAACTTGGACCTGTGTGTGGGGTCTACCTGCCTATCCTATAGGGGCTGCTGCCCTACCCCCTAAACTAATACTGGATGTAGTGAAATTTGATCCTCTGGTTTGAGAACCTCAACCGCCCTATTTGTAACCCCCTCTAGCTTGTGGAGGTGCTAAAGATCGAACCATTGACCTCTCTGCGGTGACTAACTGTAGACAATCTCTAATAAAGTGGCTCTCCTGACCATAGTGGAAGCAACTTGTCATATTCAATCGACACTTACCCATTTGTCTTTTTCTACAAGTTGTATACTTTGACACTAGGGTCCTAGTGTCGCGGGAGTTTGTAGGCTTAGTAAGTGACCTAAAAGATCCCTGATTAAATGATCCACCTCTATTAAACCTTCTGCCACCCATCCATCTTGACTTGTTTTTTCTTGGCTGAGCCCTTAGATGAACTAGATGGTTGGTTGTGCTTTAGTTCTAATCTTGAACTCTGATTGATTGTTGTTTCATTTCTCTCGACTTTTATTGCAACTTCAAAGACAGATGAATCTGTAATCTGGGGCTCAATTTTGCAGCGAACCTCTTGTACTTCTATTCACTATCAACAAAAAACAGATCACTTTTGACAAGTTCCTAAAATCTCTTCTCATAATCTATGATTAAAGTTGAACTTTGCTTTAAACGAAAGAACTCCTTTACCTTTGTATCCTTATAACTCTGTGGGTATAATCTGTATGTGAACTCTCTTTGAAATTCTACCGAAGATATCCCATCCGCATGTCATCTCTCAATGGATTCCCACCAATCCTTCCCTTGTCCTCGAGAAAAAAAGTGGAAAATATAGCTCTATACTCATTTGTGCATTCCACAACTCTGTATATCTTCGTAACCTCGTCTAACCATGTAAGTGCACTCTCGGGATCTCCACCCCCATCAAAAGTCTTCGTGCCCAATTTACAACAGCGCTCAATCAGAAATATTAAAGCTTCCATATTCTCGTGTGGCTATCGCATCACCGCGATAAATATCGAAGCCACCTGCTTCGCATTGAAGTTCACTCCAACCGGTTTTGCTGGCTTTGCTGATTCGTAATGTGGTTGGTTCATCGAACCATTCGCTGAGTTTGGCATATGGTCCTCCTCCCGTGTTGGAGGTGTTTTAGGTACAGGAGAAGTTGGGATAGTTTCCCTGGGACATCCACGACCTCATCTGTGCATTGTGTTGTGTATTCGACGAAAATGTAAATGTGTAAAACTTTCAGTTTATGAAACCATATACATGTAAATCACAACATTTTAGTATTCACCTCCCTTTTAAAACAATGTAAGAACATTAAACCAAAAAGGAGGCAAAAAAAAGTGGGCTTTAATATCAACACTAATAGGTCCTTATCCTGAAACAACTAGGTGGCCTACCCGGCAGTCCACGGTGGACCTCTAGTCGATATATGATCTAACCAGAAAGTTCCTGTGGAGCTAAGCCTGTTGCCTTTTTTTATTGAAAAGCTTCAATTCAAAAAGATATAAGTCGTGGAGTTTTTTTAAAACCATTTTATAAAAAATTATGGCAACACAACGATTGTATTTTGACATCTCCAAAATTTTCAAAATCCCTGTAAAAGTTCAAAACACCTTTATAATCACATCAAAATTCCACTAAAAATTTTAGACTTCAAGTCCACTTACAAGCAATCTCAACAATCACTTCAATAAACTTTTAAAAACTAAAACATATTAATGCATTTCATTTAAAAATCTTTACATGCATCCATTCTTTACATAAATGTGCATTCCAAAACATGTTCAAAGATATGCAATATCTCCCAAAAATATTCACAAGGCAAAAATGCCTACACAGTAGTATGTGATGAAGCGAACTACTCAAGAGGTGGAGTCCCTGCTGTTGAAACCCCTGAGCATGCACTTGGGAGGTTTTATTTTGAAAATAAAAAGTAGAGTGTGAGATAAACAAGATCAGTGAGTGTTAGCATTTCTATTCAAATGATATTTAACAATTTAAACCACTATAAAACAAATCCATTTAATTTCTTATAAAACAATACCAATATAAAACATATATGCTTTCTAAAATCAAATCTATCAAGTTACTTTTAAAGTAATTAGTGGTGACATTATTGTTGTTACGAACTTTCTTAAACCACTAACTTCTTTGCCATATGGTAACCTTAGGCATAAAATCATGGAGCTAGTTCTGCATCGCTTACTTACAACTGGTTAACCACTAGTTATGGAGCTAGTTCTACATTACTTACCTATACTAGGTTAACCACTATATATCAGTAGTTACGGAGCTGGTTCTACATCGCTTACCTGTAACTGGTTAAACACTAGTTATGGAGCTGGTTCTATATCGCTTACCTGTGCTAAGTTAACCGTTATATATCGATAGTTACAGAGCTGGTTTTACATCGCTTACCTGCAACTGTTAATTACTAGTTATAGATCTGGTTCTACATTGCTTACCTGCACTAGGTTAACCGCTATGCATCAGTTGTTATGGAGCTGGTTCTGCATCACTTACCGGTTAACAACTAGTTACTGAGCTAGTTCTACGTCACTTACTCTACTAGGTTAACCACTATATATCGATAGTTACGGAGCTGATTCTACATCGCTTATCCATACTAGGTTAACTGCTATATACCGGTATAATAACATGTGTAAATCCTAATGGTGTACCATAGACTAAAACTCATATCCTTTTTCTCAACCAATAACCTAATTTCAATTTAACTTCAAGTCATATGAAATTCAACTTTCAAACTTCAATTCATTTATTACTAGAACATATACTTATACTAGTAATATTCACTTGTAATGTATCATTCACATAAAACTTATAATCGTACAATATAAAGTCGTATATCATCAATTCTTTTGCAAATAATTCATTCATATAAAGCAATTAAAATAAACTTATAGTTTCACGAACTTATCACAAAGCACACTCACGTATTCTGTGCCTCTCCTTTACCTACACAAAGTGCATTTCGCTTAGGCATTTATTTTCAAATTAGGAAATAAGGCATTAAAACTATATATTCTATTTAATCGAATTTGAGATTTGTATTTAATATCATAACTTGTACGCTAATCATATTTTTGCTTTAAATTTCGTAAGCTAATCTATTGTTCTCCGTTTCAAAATCTAACTTCTAAAATTACTTTAATACCATCTTTTCCCCATTCCAACTTATCAATTTCTTCAAAATACTACCTTACCTAATTCATATATGGTAAGTCATAATTTATTTATTTCTAGGTTTTTTCAAAGTTTCATAAACATCCAAAAAGGTTTGGATATGATCCGGTAAAATTAGGAAAAAAAACCCAAAATAGTGCAATTTTTTGCCCGTCGTGTCCCTTGCCCAAAATTCATACCTTTACTTGTTTCATAATTTTCATATAGTAAACATTCAAATTAGGTTTTGAGTTCATCTAGAATTTTTTCCCCCATGTCTCTAGTTTACATTGCATCAAACCTCTAGCCATTTGAACTTCTAAATCATGAAATATGCTCCAAAAATCACAAACAGCTCCAATACAGGGGTAGCATCAGGCTACCATTTTCAATCTCAATTTCCAATATTATTTAGCTAGAATTAGGTCCGGGAGTCTTCTATAGATCTTTAGTTCTATGTCTTAAGTTTTATCTACAATTTGAATCAAACAATTTAGAAGTCTGTAGGCTAAGTTACGGCGAAAATAATGGGACTTGTTCAAACGAACCTAAGATAAAATTCCATTACACGTTACTCTCTTGTCATATTTAATCAATTCCATGCAAAGAAACATCAAGACACAATTGATCTTAAGCACATCCATCCCACTAAAAAAAACTCATAAATTAGAAATTTAAGTTAGGAAATCTTACCATTTTTTCCTCCATTCTTTTGGGTATTTGATGAATACTTCAAGATTCCTCTAAATTACCATCAAATTCCATAAAAAAATGACCACACTCTTCTTCATCTCTCCTTAGCTGACGTTCACCCTTGGCTTCTTTTCTTTTCCCTTTCTTTTTTGGTCTGTCATGTTACTCCCTCTTCACTCTCACGATTAACACTTCAAAATGAATCAAGATGTCTTACTTTTGCTTTTTACACTCATTTAATGGATTCCACATGTCACCTTCTTGTTGGTTCTCTTCTAATGAATCATCAATCCACTAAATTCTTGTAAAAAGACCAAATTGCCCTTTAATGGATACAAAAAGACCAAATTGTCCTTTAACGCATTTAATTGACAAACTAATTGAATTAAATCCCGAAAATATTCTATAACCATCTTATCATCAAATTGACCAGGAAATACACTAATTAGGGTCAATAATTATTGATTGGTTGCTTTTTAAAAAAATTTGAATGGATTTAAAATCATCAATACCCCTTATTTTTCCAAAACGGGTATTTTTTTAATCCAACACTTTTAGAACTCTGAAAATCCATCCGATCGGACTTATTTTCGATCCATTTCAGTATTACTGGACTTTAATACTTATTCTGGATAATTTTCAATATTTTGGGGTTGTGTCCCCCGAAAATCACTATTCATTCAAAAATGCTATTCATTGAACATGGAAATTTATATTCAATGAAAGGAAAGGTTCGGGTTTGGGGTTTTACATATAATGAGGTCAATAGGCTTTACGTTTCCAATTTTTATACTTGGCTATCAAAGGGCATATCAAATGGTATACCATCTTATATGCGAAGTCCTTAGTATCTACTTAATATATGTAGCTTTTAAAAGTGACAACAATCTTCTTGAATGAGTCTTTATGATCTTAACCCTAAAGATGTGCACAATTTCATCTATGTCCTTCATCATAAATATGGTTGATACAATCTTTAATTTGCATAATAAACTAATTATTATTACCAGTCATTTAGATATAATGATAAAGTGACAAATTTATTATTGGATCTCTTAACTTATTCACAACAATCTTTGTCAATAATTCTAAAAACATATGATATGATTGTAGTATGAAATTTAATATACCACTACTTTAAAGATTGCTTTAGACCATATATTGAATTCAATAATATGCATACTTTATATTCCTTAGCCTTCTAAATGAAACCTATTGGTTGTACTATTTATTGATCTAATACTTTGTTTAAGAATGTGGTCTTTACATCTATTTTATATTATTCAAATCCATTTTAGTCATTAAAGCTAGAAATTTTAAAATGATGTACACTTCGTGAAAAGTAAGAATATCTCCTCATAGTCAACCCCTTTTCCTTATATGTATCCTTTTGTCACATTCTTTGTATCATTTAATACTACAATCATCCTTTTTCTTAATCTTGAGAACCTATCTTTCACTATTTATGTTACATTTTTTAGGAAGATCAACCAAGTCTTGTACCTAATTTGAGCTCATCAAAATTAATTCTTCTTTAACAAGACTAGACACATTCTCTTTCACATTTGTTGGCTCATCATTTTCTTTTGGAACTGTTGTAAAGGCTTCCCCTATAACATTAAAACATCATCTAGGAATTAATCTATGAAAATTGCTATATAGTTAAGGATATTTAGGAGCATATCTCTTTACCACTATATACTTTTTAAAGGAAGGCAACGATATAAATATAATAAAAGAATTACAATTACTTGGGGAGCTCCTATCTACAAAAGAATTATTTACAATAAATGAAACCTTTCTCCTATCCTTCTATTTCCTCTATTACAATGATAAATCTTCCCTTTCTATCTCACTTTAAGTTCATTAATTATATGGAGGCTACTACTGTTGCTATATGGTGTTTGTCGCTTAAAAGTAACACGATTTCTACATTTTCATATAGTGTAAATGAAAATGTAAAAAGTCATAATTCGAAGATTAAAAATAATACTCTATTCTACCTTTATATGCATGAGAATATTTTGCCATGTATTAACATTATTCAACCCTAAATCAAAATCAACCTAGTGCATCACCTTTTTTTAGTGCATCTTGAGAAAAAACAAACTTAAAAATTAAGTGATTTCTAGATTCAGGTGAACTATTACCCAAAAAAACAAAGATCCTCTTTGAGAATTTGCCTTTTTTTTTCAATCTCTTCTTAGTTGATAGATAGTTGTGAAAACCCCACCAAGAGATAAAAGACATTTTGGGTATAGCAAAATCTCTAATCAAATACAGCCTAATCAACTTCTTCCTTAGTAGTATGAAAGTATCATAAATAGCTACTCTCACCCGTCCAAATTTTAATGTTAATATTTTAATCTCCTTTGTGACATCTTACCTTTATTGTCATCTTTGATGTTTAGTAGTTGCTTCTATAATAATAAGTCATTATTTTGTACTCGAGTCTTCAAAATTAAGCTCCTTTTAATTTATATATTTCAATTAATCCTATCCATGAAGAGTTTATACTAAAATTGAAGTTATTGTTGTCTAATACTAGATCCTAGTCAACATCTTGGTAAGCATAGGCTCATAATATGAATTTAAGGTACCTAATTGGTAATTTTCTTCTTTATAGGTAGGGATCTCTAAGATTTTTTCCTGGTAGGATCTAAAATAGCCCTAGTAAAAACTATACTTTTGCTTATGCTCACTGCTAGACCTAAGGTAAATGTGAATTATTCCATTACTCTCTGGATGACTTTTACTGAGCCTTCATTCCCTTTGTAGAATATAAGTAGATTATTAGCAAATCTAAGATGAGTGGGTTGGAATTTCTTATAGTTTGAGTAAAACTTAAACTCCTTTATTTTTTTGGGCTTCCTTCAATAATCTACAAAGGTATTCCATGAAAAGGATAAAAAGGTATAACAAATATGGTTGTCTTATTTGAAGCCTTTTCCTCCATGAAAGTATCTTTTAAGACCTTTATTGATCAGTATGAAAACTTGGTTGTTTCTATACATACCATTATCTAGTTCATGAATTGCTCACAGAATCCATGTCCTTCTAGTATTGCTTTCATGAATCTTCAATTTATAGAGTCATATGCTTTGAGTAAGTCAAACTTGAAGACACATTTGAGGTAAACCACACGTTAGTATATACTTTATATTCGATATACAAAATGCACAAGAAGGGGGGGGGGTTGAATTGTGTATCCTTTTTTTTAAATATAAAATCCCCTTTTTGAAAACTTCTTTTGAAAACTTGTTTTTTTCAGAAATATTGAATAAACATATCACGAAGTATTGCAATTCGCTTTTAAGTACTTGTATAAAACAATAAGAGTAAAAGTTGAGAGTTGAGAGTAAGAATTGACACAGCAGATTTATACTGGTTCACCCCAAGCCGTAGACTATGTCCAGTCCTCAGAATCCTTTCTGAGATTTCACTATACTTCTCAAAAATACAAGTATTCTTTTCACCGAGCCTCTTC
>JANIHZ010000009.1:23819629-23831549 GCA_027478365.1 Erythroxylum rufum | reverse complement strand
TTATTATTATTATACTACTACTACTACTTCCTTTCTCCATATTACTCAAGTTAGAAGTTCATTTTTCTAATATATTAACTTATTAATCAAGTTGAAGTTTAGGGTACTAGTGTTTGGTGAAGGGAAAGCAATAATAAAAGATGTTAGCTTGAGTAATTTGTAATAACTTTTGGGCACAATTGTCTTTTCGTTCCCTAATTTCTCAGCCGCTTGAGCAAAATGCTTCTCATATGAGCATTTTTTAAAACAACAGATTGAGTTCAATCCATCAACTCAATCAGCGGATTACCAAACATGAATATTAGCTGTTGAACATAGTCAAACAGCCAAATACCTTTCAATCTGCCAAAAGAAGTTAATTAGCCATTTACCAAACAAGGCCATTGATTTTATGATGCTTCGTTCTTGAATGAAAAATTAGTGCTATTGTGAGGCATATTGCACTTAAATTGTCACACCATAGAATTGGTGGACTTTTGACTTATTACCTTAATTCCTTAAGCAAAGAAACCACCCATTGAAACTCAGTAGCAGTAGATGCCAACGTACAGCCTTGGTAGAAGATCTTGTTGGTTTATGTCTTATATCCAATCGATTGGTTGTAATTTAGTGCTAAAATAATTAAATGCATTCTTAATCTTATGCATGTTTAAATGAATATGATAAAGTCCATGGGATAATTATACATTGCAAATGAAATTATAATGAGATTATAATTATGATATTTATATTTCATTTATGTATTATCTCAAAATTGGTCTTAGTCATTATTTTTAATTAAGACTAGATATTAAAATAACGTAAAAAAAACTAGCACATGTTTTGTTTTTCCTTATGAAGGAAGTAGTCAATCTCATATATTAAAGGATGAAGATACTTAAAAAAACATATAGGTATTTGTTAGAGAATAAGTTCACTGAACAGACCCAATATGAGAAATCCATTTGGAACATTACTTATATGTCTATGAAAATTCTCATTGTGATGATTGTATAAATGATTGTTTGATTTGAGGTCTCCAAAGTTATCTTGTATAGGGATTGATATGTTTTGATACTACTTATGACCTATTCTAATTATAGGTCATTCATTCAGTAGTCATTGGATGTAGCATAAACTATATGAATGTAGTTGAGTGATTAAGATAGGATTCATAACTGTATAGTAATTAGGAAGAATGTTTTGTTTTTCTCGATTAACATTGATTCAAGAAATCTTTGGCTAAGGAGAATGGTGTTCTGTAAATAGTTGACAAATGTCCTTAAATGAATCCATAGTTAACAGAGGAGAACAAATATGATTAGACTCAAAATAGAGTAGACATTAATTTTATACTTTATGTCTAATTGGAACATTGTATGATGAAAGGATTGAATTATACGGAAAAAAACATGTATAAAAAGGTTAGTCAAAACTATTCTGAAATTTCTAAATATTTGGGTGGTCATGATGTATTGCTAAATTCATTTTCTTATTCCATGTAGTTGCATGCCATCTTAATTCATTGAGCATTTCAGCCCATGTTTAATTTATATTTATCCATACATAACATAATTAAAGCAAATTATCGAATTACCCCTAACAATTTTGTTAATACCGATTATATCACGTACTAAGCACTCACTTTCATATTTGTTAACACCCATTACATATACTTTCATAGACATGACACATTCCTACTAGGATATAGTTTGGGGCCTCACATTTCTCTCCTCCTTAAAAGAATTTCGTCCTCAAAATTTGTACTTAAAGAGAATAATTGGGGATACTGAGCCCTCATTGTCAATTCTGGTTCCCACGTTGCTTCGTCAAGTCCCTGGTGTTGCCATGGTACTTTCACCGAAGGTATTTTTTTATTTCTTAGCTGTCAAACTTCTCTATCCAAGACAGACACTTGTCTTTTCTCATAAGAAAAATCCAGTTATACTTGAATTTTTTGCACAGGATCCTTGTGTGAATCATCATACCGACATCTTCTCAACTTTGAAATGTGAAACATATCATGCAACTTGGCCAATTTTTCAAGAAGAGCTAATTTATAAGGTAGTGGTTTGATTTTCTTAAGAATCTCATATGGACCAATATAACATGGGCTGAGCTTACCTTTCTCCCCAAACTGAAGTATTTCTTTCCATGATGATACTTTCATAAATGCCTTATCCCCTACTTGATACTCAATATCTTCTCTTTTTAAATCGGCATAGGATTTCAGCCTATCATTGGTAGATTTTAATCTCTGTTGAATAATTTAAACTTTCTCATCAATATTTTTTACAATATCAGGCCTGATCATCTTATTTTCACTTAATTTAATCCAACAAGGTGGAGTTTTGCACTTCCTACCATATAGTGCTTCATACGGCGCCATGATAATACTAGTTTAATAACTATTGTTATAAGCAAACTCCATCAGAGAAAGAGATCCTAACTTCTAGGGAATTCTATCACACAACCCTAAAGCATGTCTTCCAATTCTTGAATAACTTGTTCAGATTGTCCATCTATCTGGGAGTGGAAAGCGGTACTAAAACTGAGTCAGGTACCCAGATTCGTTTGCAAACATTTCCAGAATCTCGAAGTAAATCAATGATTACGATAAAAAATAATAGACAATGGTAGCTCATACAATATCACTATATCATTCACATATAAATCTGCCAACTTATCCATCAGATAGTTAGGATAAACGGGTATAAAATGAGCAGACTTGGTGAACTTATCCACAATTACCCATACAACATTATGTTTCCTTTAAGTGAGAGGAAGCCTAGACACCCTTGTGATTGGTTTTAGATTGTGTTTTTTCATGATTGATTCGTTTCTCTTTAGGTGTTAAGATTTCAATTTTTAGCCTTCCTCGATCCGTTAAAAGTTTTAAGTTCTTTTTTGTTTACAGTTTTTAATATTTTATTTGTTCGTTTTAACTATCCAGTACTTTGTTTTAGCATTCTACAAAAACCTAGTTGCTATTAGTGGTTCAAAATTGGATGATCTAATTTGGATTTACTTGTGATCATGTGCATTTATGGTTTCCACATCCTTTTAATGCGATGCCCATTTTGGGATTTAATATCAATCCTTATTCCTTTTCTCATGTAACATCAGAGTCATTTAGGGACTTGTTAAGCTTGTGTTGGGTATGAGGGTAGGAGTGGTGACTTTGACTTCTAATGGTAGAGCAAAGGCTAGTCCTTTAGTGATTTTGGGTCTAGGAGAAGAGAAGATGTTGACAAATTATGGATAGGTGCTTGGAACATAAAAACCCTTACAAGATTTTTTTTGGAAATATTAGGGATTTTAGACAAATATAAGATTCATTTAGCTTACATCCAAGAGACAAGTGTAGGGGGATAAAGTGAAAGAGATTAATGTTTCAAACTTTGGTATTCAAAGTTTTTGAGACAACATAATGGCGTAGGTATCTTAGTTATCAAAGAACTCATACATAATGTTATGGGAGTAAAGAGGATTATGCCCTTAAAGATTACAGTGAAAGGTGTTGAGCTTGTCTTCTATAGCTTGTGTTAGGCATGAAGGTAGGAGTAGTGACTTTGACTTCTAATGGTAGAGCAAGGGCTAGTCCTTTAGTGATTTTGGGTCTAGGAGAAGTTAAGATGTTAACAGATTATGGATAGGTGCTAACATCAAAACCCTTACAAGAAATTTTTTGGAATTATTAGGAATTTTAGACAAATATAAGATTCATTTAGCGTACATCCAAGAGACAAGTGTAGGGGGATAAAGCGAAAGAGATTAATGGTTCAAACTTTGGTATTCAAAGTGTTTGAGACTACATAATGGGGTAGGTATCTTAGTTGTCAAAGTGCTCATACATAATGTTACGGGAGTAAAGAGGATTATGTCCTTAAAGATTACGGTGAAAGGTGTTGTTTTCAATATGGTGTGTGCTTATGCACCTCAAGTAGGGTTAGATGAATAACTTAAGTGCCAACCCCAGATGGATATTTATAGACTTATAGAAGTTTTAGGTATAGTGATAAGAATGATAGTAGGCTACCTTGGTGGATCTTGTGGTAGTGTTTGAGTTGGTGATGGCCAACTCTTTGTTTAAGAAGAATGAGGAGTACCTGGTGACTTTTAAGAGCAAAACTACGAAAACTCAGATTGACTATTTCCTTGTAAGGTGAAGTGATCAACCTATTTATAATGATTGCAAGGTGATACCTAATACTTGCTTATCAACTCAACATAGATTGCTAGTTTTGGATCTTATAATTAAGAGTTGGAGAAATAAGAGAAGTCTTAGGAGGTGCACCAGAGTCAAACAGTGGAATCTACAAAGGGATATGGTAGAATAACTTAGAATACAGTAATATATGGAGAAGAATAAAAATTGGAAACCAAAGATGGAGAAAAGGATATTTTTATGTTAGCAAGAGCTAGGGAATAGAAAGTGAAAGACTTAGATCAAGTTTATTGTATAAAAGATGAAGCAGGGCAATGCCTGTGGCAAAAATGACATCAAGAGATGAAAACATCTCTTTAGATGATCTCAACACATTTAAGAGACATCGCAACTTTACTTATTGCCAACATATTACAAGGGAAAAAATTAAAAGAGATTGGAGGGAGATGAAGAGTAGAAAGGTAGTAATGCCTGAAGAGATACCTATAGAGGTGTAAAAGAGCCTAGACGAAGAGAGTCTTACTTAGTTAGCTGGGATTTTTAATTTGATCCTTAGGTCCACCAAAATATTAGATAAGTGGAGACTTAGTATGCTAATTCCTCTATATAAGAAAAAACAAAAAAAAAAATCCAAAGTTGTAACAACTATAGAGGTATCAAATTACTTAGTCATATTATGAAGTTACGAGAGAAGGTGATTGAGAAGAGAGTAAGAAAAATGCTCCAATCTAGGAGAACTAGCTTGGCTTTATATCAGGAAGATCCACGACATAAGTTTTACTTCTCCTTAGAAGATTAATGAAATATTATAGGAAAATACAGTATAACCTACACATAATTTTCATTGATTTAGAGAAGACGTATGATATGGTACCTAGGGAAATCATGTGGAGATTTTTAGAAGTTAAGGGAGCTCCTGTGACTTATAAACGGGTTATTAGGGATATATATGAAAGTGTAAAGACAAGAATAAGGACAATAGGAGGAGATACAGAGCATTTTTCTTCGATATCATGTTACACCAAGTCTCCTCATTAAGCTCCTTTTTATTCGCAATAGTGATGGATGAGCTCACCAATAATATTCACAAGTATGTCCCTTAGTGTATGTTATTTGCTGATAATATTATTTTAGTGAATAAAACAAAAAAGGGTGTCAATGTCAAGTTAGAACTTTGTAGGGATACATTAAAGTTAAAGAGCTTTAAATTAAGTAGGACTAAAATTGAGTATTTAAAATATAACCTTTTGTGGTGGCTTCTGAAGTGGAGGAAAAGATTAGTTCAGAAGATATATCACAAAAAGAGTGTTTAAATTATCTAGGATCTATAATTGAAAGCAATAGAGAGATAGATGAAGACATAGTTTACTGTATCAAATCAGGGTGGCTTAAATGGAGAAGTGCATCAAGATTTTTATATAACAAGAAGATATCACTCAAGCTCAAAGGTAAATTATATTATTTAGTGATTAGGATGGTCATGCTCTATGGGACAGAGTGTTGGCCTATTAAACAGGTGTATAGTCATAAGTTAATGGTAGTAGAGATGAAGATGTTATGTTGGATATGCAACCTTACTAGAAGAGATAAGGTTATAAATGTAATGGTAAGAGACAAATTAAAGAGGGCTAATGTTAATGAAAAATTAGCAAAGACAAGATCTAGGTGGTTCAGATATGTTAAAAGGAGACACCTTTATGCTCTAGTAAGAAAATGTGAGAAAATTGTACTTAGATATTGTAAAAGGAAAAAATGCAAGCCTAAAAATAATTGGAAAAAGGTGATCAAGAATGATGTGACATCGTTGAAACTTACTAGAGACATGATTCTTAATAGAAAACTTTAACATACTAGGATACGGATAAAGAATCTCACATAGAAAGATCATTCTCGTTCTTTTAGCTGTTTTAAACTTTTTCTTCGAGTCTTATGTCTTGCATTTAACAGACACATTTAATATGTAGTACTTCCCTCTTAGTTATTTAGCCTAAACATTTCTTTACTTAGTCTAAATATATGTTTGGAATGATTTGTTTGATTATTTATTTACTTGTCTTCTTTCTTTTACTTATTTTATCTTTTATTTTTACTTGTTATCTTGTTCTATATTTATTGTATTATCTATTATATTACTTATTTTTATATTTTTATTTATTGTATTACCTATCAGTTAAGGTTGCGTACTACTGGACCTCACCAAATTTCATATATCATCAAAGCTTTCACTGAATTATTGTTGTTATTGTTGTTGTCCAACAATTATGTAACTTTAAAGATCTTTCTTTTTCTCATAACAATAAATAAAGGATTAATATATGGTATGTATTGCACACCTGCAATCTCTAGTCTATCAAAGCTCTTAGAAACTCCCTAATGTGTCGAAGAATTTTTTTGCAACTCATATATAGTCTATCTATACATAACATAATATAAAATAGTCGTTAGAGAAAAATTTTAGTCGTTACAATGATTAGTAATGGTAGAATTAAATGACCATTTTACATACTTCTCGACTAGTCTAGTACATTAGTCAATAAATGTGATTAAAAACTCACATTATATTTTTTCAAAAGATATTGATCAACCATACTACTATATTAGTCAACCAATCTATTCAAAACCCTAATATTGGTGCCAAAACCATCATATTAGTCAACCAAAATTCTTAAAACCCTTCAGAAATTAAAACACATTCTTTTTGATAGAAACTTGTTTCAAAACTATTTTAAAAGTTTTGCAAAAATTTGTTTAAGATCAAGATGTTTTCTCTAAAGATCAAAATAAATTTTTTTCTTAATTATGAAATGATCTATATATGACACACGATATACAAATGTTCATGCAATGATTGGGCCCCCAGTTCATTAAAATAAATATGATAAGGTTACAAGAAGGACTACAATAATTTGTTTAAGTCTTGACCTGCTCGATTCCTTCTTATTAATTATAGGTTCTTCACTTGAACTACATATGTGCTCCACTTTTCTCATTCTCTTCATTCTTTGAATGCTCAATTGATTGGCTACTTTGCTCACTTTATCCTTCCAATAAACTTGATCTTTTATATATTAATTTACTAATATAGGCAAAGATAAAAATAATAGTAATTACATGTTTTGTTATCATCAAAACTTTGAGCTAAAACGTTTTTTGATCCAACAATCGTTAAATAATTTGAAAACGCAATTGTAAAAGATTTACGATAAAGATAAGCAGCAAATTTACAAGTTCCTTGTAAAACTAATTCGTAAAAGAAAGGACTAGTTATTTTAAATGGTTAATGGACGACTAATTTTTTTTTTGAATTTTGATTATAAATGGTAAACTCTTTTAGTTTTCAAATCTTTAATTTGAGATACAATTTATTAGTATAAAAGATTTATTTTTATAGAAAATAATATGATAAATAAAAATAAAAATTTTTGATACGTAGTTCTTCTTATTCCTAAGAGGAGAAATGTTTTGTGTTGTAAAGTTAAAATTTAAATTTTGAAACTTAATTGAAAAAAAATAAAATATTCAGTACGATATTAAAATTTTGGAAGGGAAAAAATTTAACATGAGTCTTTGTGGCTAATTTCTTGGAAAGTTCAGTTAAAGCTTGAAGCTGAAAACCAAAAACTTCAGCTTAGACTATCATGCCAGTATCCCTTTTGCCTTGGAAAGAACATAGAAACTGGCTTCTGAGATATGGAACACAGTCTCACAGACTGGACTCTTGGAAACAGCTATTGGAGAAAGAAATACACATGGACTAATGAGTCTCAAACATTAATCCTAACACAAGACAAAGTTTAGTCCAAATTCTTGGGGGGCGCTTTCAAATGGATCCATAAAGGTTTTAACATCTGTGAATTTAAAGGATTTTAATTTATTTTAAAAAAAGATGATGGTCGGAGTTTCCAACTTCCAAGTCATGCTCAATTCATTTAATTTGTGACAAAATATATGAATACATTTCTCGTAATGTGGATTGGATACGAGGAGGAATGATGAACCACCTGGAATATTCATAGCTTGCAAATAAATGTGCAAGGTCACACCTGTTTGTTTGATCATTAGCTGTCCTGTATTGTACTGAGAATGCATCGTCCTGACTCACCGAACGTGAAACATTGCCCCATCTTCACGACAGCTACCCCTTGTTTTCTTTTTCTCAGCTTGATCATCTCTCACTTCCTTCGAAAAGCCTACCTACAATGGACAAAAAGTAAACGACTGGCCTTTGACAACTTAGCAACTCCAACTTGGAGATTATGGCCCCTCCCAGTTTGTGGAAGTTCCCATGTTTCTTTGTGCTTTGGACTTTTTTAAGGTTTAGTGACTTTAGAGATATCGTACTCGGACATCTCTACTCTGTACACTAGAGATTAATTATTCCATAGATGATTTTTGTGTGGGAAATTCAGTTAGTAACAAATACTTCAAAGAATGTATTGCTGCAAGGGGCATCCTTGTACTTTCGAGACAATGGTGTTGCCTGTAGTAAATTGATTATCAAGGCAAAGAACTGAAGAATGACCCTTAAAATTGTGTTAAGAGTGGAGTACATGTTAAATTATTAGAAGGGTACCATCCTATCCTGTCCAACTACGGACTATACTGAAAGAGAAGTGAAAGTGTGTTTCTTTAAAAGAAAGTACTAAGAAAGTACAATGGTGTGGAAGTAAACCTAGGAGACATTGCACATGGTCAATAATGTTTCGTACCTTTCCAGTCCCATCACAATGGACTGTAATAGAAACATGATTGCTTCATCCGATAAGCTTGTTGATGAATTTAACCCTAAATCTGTTTGTTAAGTTCCCTAATTACAGTGTTTAGTGTGGATAAAGTCCTGAAAACAGCGTGCGTTCACATGTTTTGTGTCTACTGGGACCTGGAAGAACCATCCCTGGGATATGCAGAATCAGGTAAGGTTTGTATAATCAGAATTATAAAGATGGGTCCAGTGGAGAGGATTGTAACCATGGGAAAATGATGGCCAACCATGTGTTGGTTTTACGTTTCCTGGCCAGATTAGGAAAAGTTTCTCACCTTTAGTGTAATGTATCGAAAAGAAACTGACAGATATATACACATGCGGCAGCCAGGCTGAGGTTGGTGGTGGTGTAGGGTTGATAAGAGAAACACTTTGCGTAATCTTTGACTCACGTAGTATCAGTTTGCCAATCAACCTGAGCTGTTTCAGAAGAGGAAGTACTGGTGGAAACTTTAAATCACTGCTGCCAATCAACCTGAGCTGTTCCAGTCTCTTTCAAGTTCGGAGGCGTCAGATAATGATCAGAAAAGAGTACATTATGATCAGCTACAACAAATCAGGGGATTAGGAGCAAGTTTTCGATGCCTTTTATTTTGCGCCATGAAATTTTTTTTGTCCTTATTTTTGTATATTTATTCTATTTTATTAAATTTAAGTTATTTATTTATATAAATTTCGTATAAGTGAATAATTTGAATTTAATGGAACAAAATAGATACATAAAATTAGAGCCTCAGGATCACATCCCTTATTTTCCAAGAGCTGTCTTAAATAATTGGTTCCCTTATATTCCTCTATTTACTGAGACGTATTTTCTGGGATAAAAGTACTTAAGTAATAAGTAGCAGTAGTCTAATTTGACTCGACAAATGTGGTATTGTGGTAGCAGGATGCCAGATCTCGTACCGCCCTATCCCTATCACTATCACAAATAATGTGACTCATCATTAGATTGGCGTCAGTATTCCCTTATTTTCCTTTTTTAACAAACATATTTTCTTCCATTTTCACTTATTTTATTTTAGTTTTGCCCCTGCTTTTGCTTTTGTTATAGCTTTGCAGTTGTCCGTAACAAAAATAACTTGCAGGAAGATGGTCAGCTATTTATCGATTAATTTACCTAATTAAACAGCTCACCTCACACCCACATTTGACGCTTTTTACTTGATTAGGCTCTGTAATCTGTATTGAAACACATATAACTCTGAAATTTTATCAATTTGGTTCCCAAGTGCATGTGCTAGGCAGCCGAGAGAAATTTGAGCCATGTATTATTTGGTAAGTAGGTCAAAGCGAGAGATAACAATATTAAAAGGGGACACTGATGTCTAGCCCATCTTGGGATTGGTTATTACGAGAAGAGAAGAGAAATGGAGAAAAGCACAAGTAGTGGGCATGGTGGAGCTAAGTTCCACTGCCCTTGGACCCTACCCATCTGGTGATGGATGTTTTTGATCTCGGTAGTGAGTCCTTGATAAGACTTTGATGGATTCTGCCCTATTCTTATGTAAAGAAAGAAGGAAAGAGATTGACAGGAGGAGTCAGACTTGCCAAAATAAGAACTGGCTTTGTTAATAGATGATTAGTGTTCAATGCATGAAAACTTGAGACAACTAGGAGAGAAGGGAATGAATACTTCTATTCTATCTGTTATCGGTTTCTCCCTGCAATGGATTCAGTTCATCCTTACTAAACTGCATAAACTGAGCAAACTTGCCAGGATTACAAAATAGGAGAGTGTTTCTTATCATTTAAATAACTGTCTTGTTTAACGTAATCATTGAAGTATAGAGTACAAGAAACCAAAATCAGAAAAGAAGCCTCGTCATCCTCAGCTGGAAAATGCCCAACATACCAAAATTTTGGGCCTTGGGAGAGGGCTCTGTCTTTGTGCTATCCGTTTCTTTTTCCTTTTTTTTTTCCGTATCATACAAGTGTTTTCTTTCTTTTTTTTTTAAATATATCTTTTACATCCTTAAACCTTAACAGAAACTATTGTAATTGGCTATCTGATTAGAAACTTTTGATGCTGTTGGTCTTAGAACTGTGAAATGCAACGTCTATGGCAAGCTGTTGTTCGCTTTGTTTGCTTGGTTTCCTCTTTCCATACTTTGCCAATGTCTTGAGCAATCCTCACGGCGTCTGAAGATGCACCAGATAGCCCTCTCCTCGAGAATCCAACTGCATAGAGCCCACCATTTCCTTTCCAGCTATTAGGAAATGGGGCTTTTGGGAAGCCATTTTTAGAGAAGAATTCACCTTCCTGCACATCATATAATCAAATCAAGATTAGATCTTTTGCGATATTTAACTATGTAACTACAAAAGAAGCTTCTAAAAGCCTTTTATACATATATATAACAGGACAAAACTCCTGAATTTCTTATGCTTTTTGAAGGGAATATAATAAGAGAAATGAAAACCCTTTTCTCACCTGAAGCCAGGAAGGGACGTTGCTGCGATATCCAGTGGCCAAAACAATTGAATCCACATCAAGCACTTGACCATCCACAAGCTCAACTTGTCGTTTTGTAAGCCTCCTGATTCCAGGGACAACTTTGATGTCTCCAGATCTAATTTTCTTCAGTGATCCTATGTCCAATACAGGGGTCTTTCCTTTCGTGTTTTTAAGCTCCAGAGGACCCATGGATGGCCTCTTTAGTCCAAATTTCTCAATATTTCCCAGCACAAGCCAAGCCAACATTAACAAAAGCTTGTCAACGAGCCAAAGTGGTAACCATCTCATCAGCAAAACTGATAATTCAAAGGTTGACTTGCCAAATATTTCTCTTGGAAGAACATGAACCTGTAAAATCATTAACGGACACCGTTACAATCCGATAAGCAACAATTCCCACGAGGGAAGATTGTAAAGTACAGAACGTAATTTACTGAACACTAATATGAGAACTTACCGAGCTGCGAACTACCATAGATGGAGAAGCATTGTGATTGCAAAGATCAAGAGAAACTTCCATGCCAGAATTGCCACATCCCACAACTAGTACTTT
>JANIHZ010000009.1:23790999-23804770 GCA_027478365.1 Erythroxylum rufum | reverse complement strand
GACTGGACCATTTCCAGAGAAGAGACAGTTTCAGGTGAACCCACGTGACCCTACACTTGCAGCACAGCACAACGCCCACACGTACACACTAGACTGTAAGACTTGAATATCCGCATTCACATCCACGTCCACATCCCCATATTTATTTACACTTCATTTTCATTTCACACTTCTGTTCGGCTCTTGCTCCTGCTTGTACAAAACTTGAAGTGAAATTAGCTTTCATAAGTATTGGATATTACTGGTTTGGTCTGGTCTGGTCCAGTAGGGTTTCTTGTGGTCTCGAAGACGTAGGTCCACTAGTGAGTGAGAATGCAACTCCTGACATCATTCTTAGAATTAAGCACTCCCCTTCACATTCTTTAGAAAAACCAAAAACCAAAAGAGACGATGAACTTTCTCTAAACAATTGGAAACATAACAGATATAATATTCCCAAGAAGGATCATTACCATCGATCAGCAAACGGCTACTGTCTAAATTTCAACGATCAAAACCAAAACATCACATGAATATTAGATTAGTTCGCATCAACATTAGATCCAACAGGGGCGATGAGATGGGCAAGTTACCATTTTAAGGTAGACCACTAACATGAAGAAATATCCATATGTAAGCGTTGAAATTGCTCCTCAGATATATTTCATTAGTAGGTATGTCGGTATTCAAGTTTCTGGTGTTTCTTCATACATTATCATTTTGGGCGGATGCCTACCACCAAATGACAAAATACACTAGGCATGTGTTCTAAGCTCCCTATAAATTTTGGCTGCCAATTGTGGCAAGACAAGCAAAAGACTGAACCAAATACAAACTCAATGAAAACTGGACCCCCAAGGCTATGGCCCCAAACAACAATGGCTTTACAAACTTTAAAATTGGGGAAAAAAATCAATCAATAAATAAAATATTTTTACAATGGGGCAAAGGATGTAAAAAAACTATAGAGGAAAAATACAAAAGAAGATGCATTAACTTTACAATCATCAATAGGACTGAACAAAAGTTGATTTGCTGCCTACTTTTTGACCAATAGAAACAGGGGAAGAGCAACCTTGAGCTTCCTCAGCCTTAGTCTTGCAAAAATTGGAAGGCAGGATTCTCAATTAATTCTTCTGCTGGTTGAACATCCACAAAATCTCTCTCTTGCATTGAATTGGAAAGGTCATCAACTGAGAAGGGGATACTGTATTAAGAAGTTCATATCAGATCTCATTTCCAACAAGCATGCCATGAATGGTAAAATTAAATTCAATAAATCACAGACAATCACAAGTTAAACAAGACTCGAGTGTATAATCAAGCCTCAAGGCTCAGCAGGAAAGCAAGGTTTAAACTCCACTTGAAATCTTCACACTTAGTACAATGTACAAAGAAATCGAATTCGATGGTGAACAGAAGTTTGATCCAAAAGTACAGCGAGCTATCGGAGGTCACATTAAAGCTGTTTAAGCACACAAAATGGAAAAATAAAAAATCAAAGTGGCAGAACATCGTAGAAAGTTCATTCTGTCCTCCCTCAACTTAGCACACAATAGGTTCGTGCATACTTGTAGAGAATATACACTGGCTAACAGCATAGCCATTCAAAATGCCACTCATAGTGATTTTCTCCCAAGACCCAATTCAACTAATAAGGAAGTTTGAATAAGCTTCTTTTCAATCAATTAATATCATTTTCAGATTGTAAGAAAAATGAACAATGCTCTGACCTGGAATTGTCATCTAACAGAAAGGAACTGCTAATGGCATTGTTGGAGTCTTCTGTCATGAGAACTCTCATGCTGGAGATAACCTAAAGAGACATCGAAAGGATAGAAACCATTATTCTCTACAATAAGAGCCTGCAACAACAACAAATGAACTATAGAGTACATCAACTTACATGAGGAGACACACTCCTTGTATTATAATTGTCATCCCAATATAACGTACAAATTCTGTACAGCTGCTGGACACTCAGGATCTAAAAAGAAAAATCAGGAAAGGGATTACAAGGGAAGATTGGCAGGATAGTTAGGCTAATCCCCAAATAAGATCGGATGCCTGGTGTCTAATACCATAAACCCAATATTTAGAGGGCAGTGTAGTCAACTTCAACTACCATTGCAGAAAGCAAATATACCTACATTCAATTTCCTTGTGAAGCCAGGTATGTGCAGACAGAGCAGACATCAAGAGTGCATTGCAAAAACAACTACGTACTAATGCAAATGCAAAAAATATACAGGCAGATAGAGGCTTACGGGGCACAGATCATTGGTGATTTCGTCATACGATATTCTGTACTTCTGATGTATAACCTGTGGAGTTTTGACCATAAGAGAATTAAGCAATAAAATGAAAAAGCTTACTGTTAATTTAGAAGTTAGTGAAAATGAAAATTCAACACATACCAAAAATCCAACAGCCTGTCTTATGTGCTTAAGTTCATCCCATGATGAGCCCGCATACTGCAATCAGAGGAAGTTATAACATGAAAAACAAGGAAAGTTATGCACATGACTAATGAATTAAAAATAAGTAAATAGTAATGAAAGACAGTTGCAACAAGATAGACAAATATCAAGATGAGGTAAGAAGTTCCAGAATGCAAATTTACCTCTTCTTTTGCTTGACAGCACCACAGCTCTAGCTCAGCCAAACCAGACTTCACATATTCACCATTACTAAATGTACAACACTCACGACGCAAAAGAAGACTGAAGATAGTAGACAAGCCTATGTAAGATACCATTAAATGGGTTCAACATTCATAAGAAGCAGGAGTAAATTACCTATTAAACAACTGTACGTTGATGTATGAAAAAGTCTGAGTGAAGATCTTCTGGATAAGAACAGGAGGTACCTGCAAACCCAGAAAAAAATAAGAAATCTTTCCATTTAAGAAAATCAACACGAGTATGAAGGAAAGCCGTACGAAGTTTTGCTTCAAGGTACTGAGGAGACTGTTAAGACAATCAATAATGCTCTGCCAGTGACTTGATGAAGAATCTTTTCCAAAGGACCGCCCAGATCTTAACACACTTCCCTTGGATGTTCTGGGTGCCTAATATGCATTATGAAAGATAGAGTTCAGTTCAATTTAAAGTTCTAAAATGTTAACGACCTACGCACATCAAAATTATCACTCTCAGCAATTAGAATTGCATGGATGAGCTGGTGTCTTATAGTTAGCTGGTAAACCATCCCAGTTTTCCACAGAGAGCGAGGTCAAATCCCATGTAAACTGGGGATAGGAGTTCCAAGGAATGGGAATAAACCCCAAGAAGCTCATGGTCCATCAGTCCAACCAGAAAACTTTAAAAGAATACAGAGCAGAAAAACAAATGACAGGTAATTTAACTTAACAACACCTGAATGCACAGGGAAAGTAATGATGCCAGTTCCTTTTTCAAGTTGTCTCGAATGATTCCATATATTTTCTCCACATAAGCAGCAAGCTGCTGTTTGAAAAGCAAGGCAGGGTATTTTGCCTCAACTTGGCGCACTACAACCATTGCAGCAGTGGCAGCAAGGTTGTTTGATGATGAAGAAGAGCGAAAACCCTGAAAATGAGAAAGAAACATTTCCATTATAGACCATGAACAACTTCATAGAAATGAATTTCAATAAGAGAATCCAAGCATTGTAATACCATGGTCATCCTCCCAAACAAGGATGCTGCAGATGAAGGTTTCTTATGTGGAGTTGCACCAGTACCACCAGCTGCTTTTAGACTTCTTTGCAACAAAAATAGTAAAGCAGACGTATTTGATAACCAGTAAGCCATATGATCATTGTTATCTTCATTCTGCAACCAAGAACAAAAGCACGAGCTTTTAATTGCTTTTCAAAGTTAGTACTGATGGTTTATTTCTTTATCAATCTACCCCATTCAATTGATCATTTTACTCAATTTAATTTTCGTTTCTCCTAGCAATACTCATCAGCTACCTCAATTGCAGAACCAATCATTTGAATAAGGCGATCAAACACACTTGTCCTCTCTGCTTCAAAAGATTTCCAATGAAGCAAACATTTGTAAATGGTAAATGCCGCAACTGGCTTTCCTTGGCTAAAGCCAATGTTATTCGTTACACAATTGATGAGAGCATCAATATTCTCCTACAGCAAGAATATGATATAGTATGACAGAATTAGACAAAGCAATTTCATTAGAAAAGTAAGCATAATAGATGGGGCAAATCAAATCCACATAAGCACATACATGCTGTCGTTCAATATGTGACCTCCTTAACTTGCTATCCGACTCAGTACCAAATTCCTTTACAGGCGTTGCATTCTGTGATTCCTGTAGAAATGTCACGTTGTCAAAGAAACACTTAAATAGGAAAGGGAGGGCAACAACACAAGTATAACAGCTAGTTGGTTAATAAAGAAAAGTAGAAATACATTTGTCCTATTCTCGTCATTCATATGGTGACCATTTTCGAAACTTGACAAGACTGGAGCTACTGGAATTGGTGGTCTATCTGCTGCATTCTTAGCAGGAGTGTGAAACAAGGATTGTTTTTGAAGAACTTTATATTCAGCTTCCATGTCAGAGTACTTTTCTTCAAGCCTGGAAAGTGAAAAGATAAAAGAACGCACATTACTGCCAAGCTATGCGCCCACTACAATTCCCAGATTGTTCAATCATTGAAAGTTATGTTACATATAAGAGACAGCCTCCATGTTAGTCACACACCATCATTAACGAGAAGCTACCTAGATTTCAACAATTATCCTTCTAGAAGCACTGCCATCAACAACCTCCTCCACCAAAAATAAATAAATAAATAAAAGTTTATATCATTGCTTAGTCATAATAACCTGTGCATGGTAGTCTTCAGTTCAACAATTTTCTTTTCTGCGTCCATAGCTTGATCCAATCTCTCTTGGCTTATTTTGCTTGTCTCTTCAAGCTTCTTCTCTGTTTCATCAATTTTCTTTTCCAGAGAACATACCAGAGCCTGAAATTCACCATGGGCAATCAAACTATAAGTACATCAAATTTCAGAGATATATTCTTCCAAATTAAGAAGACGTCAACAACTAAAGTTATACTGGTGCCACAGTAATATCATCAAGCAAAGGCAGAGACCCCCTGGATCTGGACTTTGCTACCTTAAGTTCCTCATTTTCTGTATTAAGTTTCTTGAGCACTGCATCGTCAACTACTGGAACCTCCTGTATAATAGGAACTTTCTCTGCAGCCATTTTAGCAGCCTCACGCTCCTTTACCAGTGTCTCTTTAGTTTCTTTAAATTGAAGTTGAATTTCTTGTAAAGCAGACTGTAGTTTGGCATTTTCTTGTGTTTTTGCCTCTTCAATGTCAGCCTGTGGATAGAACACGAGACAACAATTTGAGATAAAATAATACAGACCCCAAAACAATATCTTGTCACCCTTATTTGTTCACATAGCTCCAGTTGTTGATCTAATACATTTCCTAGAATTTTTTTGATACAAAACCTATCTCTTAAATGCCTAGACAAGCGCTAGAAAAACACAAAAAGGAAAAACATGGCTGTAAATGAAATAAAAATTAAACCAGAGAGCCAATAGCTCATGCAAAATTTTTGTTTTAGTACTTAAACCACCAGGAACAACAACACAGAAAGACAATTTCTGCATCATGCATACCCTCATGCGTTTCTCCAACTGGAGTCTCCATGTCAATTCTTCCACTTGCTTTTCCAACTTATTTTTTGCAGCTTGAAGTGCTCCAGTTTCCCTTGCAGCCTGTAAGCAGAAAGCATATAAAGGAGAACTTCTTAGCCTTATATACAAAAAAGAAGAGAAGAAAATATGGGAAGAAATTCTTTCCCAATGGATTGAAATTACAAACAGGCATAATCCTAGGCATCATTGTGCTATCACCTGAAAGTGCAATTAGTACTATAATTTCTGGAATGTAGTTTAAGCAAACGAAAAAACTATACTTAATTTTCCTAAAATAACGAGTAGCTCAAAATGTTCTTCATAGGAGTGTAAGAACATATTATGTTCTAGTATAACTTTAGAATATAGTTTAAAGAAGAGATATAAAAGATAACCATCTTAAGAAGCCATTTGTTTAACAAGCTACTTAGAGAAATAAATAAGACAAGAAAAGATAGAAGCTAACCAGCTTAAGCTTCCGTAGTTCTTTACGTGCAACTCTTCCTCTCCATGCACATTGTGTCGTGATTGATGCTTTCTTTAGCTTCATAAAATGTAAATGACACAAGTATTTGCGGCAATGGCTCTGCATCAGAGAGATAAGCATTCTTTGAATCCAGAGAAGTAGAAGAAACTCAAAAGATTAACTAAAAGTAATTATGTCTAACTAAGCCATGAGTTTGTAGTTTATGATACCTGAATTACAATTGCTGCTCTAGTCTGCCTTCTGAAGCGCAACTCATTCCTTGCAGCCATTCCACGCATACTTGTTTGAATGGTAACTGCAGAACTATACACTTCTTGATAAGATTTTTTGGCGAGATACATGCGCACATCTCTTTGGATTTTCAGAGAAGCAGCCTCTCTACGCATGTTTTCATATGCATTCCGAGCCAGTCGTCCTAAAATAGCATTACAAATTGCAGATAGTACTCAGTGAACAGTAGAAAGACAATTGCAGAAAGACACAGGAACACATCTTCAAAGTAATAACGAACCTCTGCATCCAGCTTGAACCTGTATAGCAGACCGACGAAGCAAGATGAAGCTTCTACGAGCCAAATAAGAACGAACTTTTCTCTGAATAATACATGCAGATCTTCCTAGCACTTCACTTCTACGAGCATCCAGTTCTGCCATTTGACCAGCCCGCAGAAATACTTTTGTTTTACCAATCTAAAACAATAGAATGGATATAGTTTATTAGACTGCCCAAAGATATGTATTTCTATAACAGCTTCTGCAATAACAATCCAGATAACAGCAAAAGAAGAACATCTTCAGATGTCATATTGTTACCTGATACCCTTCAAGTCCGACTTTCTCCAGAAGCCTCTTGCAAGCAGTTATTTCATCATAACTGACACAAGATTACATTACACATGAGTTAGAATCTTAATTGTCAAGGCAAACATAATAGAAGTAAGATTACATATACCTTCCATCAAGAACTTCAGGTGCAAGCATTCCAAATCGGTCTAAAAATTCATCAAATGGTTTTCTAGTAGGATATCCAGCACAACTGATCCTGATTGCCTCCATGACTCCCTGGAATGGAAAACAAGGGAGGTAAGTAATCTGATAATCATTCAGGTAAGCTCAATTTCCAGAAAGAAAGAAAAAAGCATATGCATTTCTGATTGACAATCTCACCCCACATCGAAGTTGCTGAAGAATATTTTTGTTCTCAAAGATCGAGGGTTTAAGAAGGTTATTGGGCTTTACACAACGAATATAATGAGGCTCGGTGGAACTAAGGGTTTCAAGCAGTGCTTGCAGTTGTTGCTGCATCAAATAGGAAAAATTATTCAACAACGTACACAGAGAAGAGCAGATAAAGCACATAATTTGCAGAAGAGCACCACACCTTAAACCGAGAACCTATTGAAGAGAACTTTGATTGTTTGGATGACTCTTCAGCCAAAATTGGGAACAAGGCAGACACAAAGGAACATTTGGAAGCACTTAAGAGTGCCTGATGTTCTGCAACAACGTAATCTTTATTCTTGTCCAAGAATAACTCAGTTTGATAGGTGACCTGGCAATCAACTCAATCTTTCTTCAGTTTTGTATTAAAAGATTCTACATTTTCGAAAACATGATACATGTTCACTAAACAAACAGAATATAAGAAAAGAGCCGACTTACGTCACCAGCATAATGGCAGATTGTGAAGTCACTTCGAGCTAGTTTTGGCTTGCTGAACCGTTTATGGTTTTTAAATGTCTGATATAACTTTTGTGCAAATGTTTCATGAGTTGATCTAGGGAACATACTACAAAAGGAAAATCAAATCATCTTACAAACAGGAAAACACAATTGCTTTTTGTCTTTTTCTTTCCATCTTTTTATATTGCGGACCAAGAAACATAAAGAACCATAGCAAATTGTCATTGTACTTACCAAGCTTCATCCAGAAGAGCAATAATACCACCAGGTTTCTGAAAAATTATAATTCAAATGTTATTCAAACCTAGTAAACGCGTGTGGATGGATCCATTGACAAAGACAATCCAATGATCATAACAACTAAAATATCTGGTTTAATTCCACCAGAACCATCGAAATAACCAGTTAAATTTGTAAAGGGAAGAAGGAGATGAAACAAGATCCAATGACCATGAGATAAGCATCCAGCAAAATTACTGCAGCATTATTTGCAAAATAATTTGTTGTGCCCATCACTAAAAATCAATAATACAGGAACTAAATAATGAAACATCTACTAATAATTTACTTATATATCATGCTGAGAGTGGCAATGCAGCCAATCAAACTGGTTAGCCAGTGGAACTTAGAGCAAGACACAGACAAACCTTTTCAATGAGATCCAGAATGTCTTGATTATCAACAAACTCAATATAGCTCCAATCAATTTCCTCTTTGGTATATTCTTCTTGCTCCATTTTGAAAACGTGCTGCCCAATTATCATTTTAGTGATTTTGTATGTAACATACAGCAAAACTGCCCAGTATACTATAGGAATTGAAAATATGTTTCGACTTTACCTGGTTGAAGTGTTGCTGAAGCTTCTCATTTGTCAAATTGATACAAAATTGCTCAAAACTGCAGGGATTATATGGGCATCGGATATCAATACAAAGAACTGCCCAAGACTCCAATTAATTATTTTACCCTTAAATTATGCAATTGTGTTTTCCAGCAAACAGAGCTGGTGGATCATAGATATACTACAGGCACCTCAAAGAATGTATGAAACTGTCATATGCTTGAACAAGAATGAAGTTTGGCTCTGTTGATGTCGTGATCAACTGAATATAACCCCTATTATGATGGTTGAAAAACTTTATACCCGATTTTGTTGTGATTAATAATGGAGAAAGAGTGTAACAGCAAGTTGCAAAAGGCTTCAAGTAACCCAATAGTTAGTTTCACAAAATCAAAATATTCTCTTTGAATGCTAAGAAATACAATCCAAATTAACCCAACCTTTATTTCCTAAAGGCACATGCTAGCTTGAGACAGATCAACAGAGAAACATTAGTCCTCTTTAAGACCTAATTTCTGTCCATAATGAACACAAAAGGCATACCAGTTAAGCACCTGTTTGTCTTGAAACTCTCAAATCCATAAATATCCAGAACACCAATTAAGAACTTTGAATCAGGGTCTTGACCAATAGAACTATTAATCTTATCCACAATCCTGCACAGTTAAGATACGAAAATCATTAGCAAATCACTGATCAAAATACTGTCAATCAACAGCATGCATGTTCCTAGTAGGAAAACGCATTAATCAACCGTGAACACAGCCACACTGAAAATCTGTAGTAGTTGTAGAAAAGAACTTACCAGTCAAACAATCTCGAGTATACAATTTTAGCCAATGCATCTCTACTAAGAGCCGCAGACTCTGGATCCAACCACTTCGTGATAGTTTCATCACGAGTTACAATAACGCGTTTACAAAGAGAATCTTCCAAAGCCTTCACATCACACCTAAACAAATTTCAATATCAAAAAGCAGCATTTTTCTCTTGTCCAAATGAATACAAATTGCAGTTTTAAAATATAATAAACTAATCCATGGGTATTCCAACAAACTTGCTCAATTACATGAATAGCTCTGCAGCAGTTCTTAGATGGAACCAAGACTTTTCATCTTTCGGCACCGAGGAATCTATTTCCTTCCCTTTCGCAAATTCAATATTTCCAAGATGAAGAATTGCAGCTACAACTCGGAAAATGGCATCCTAAATAAGATAGAAAAAGATGAACATCCATGGAACATTTTATACTCAAGTAATTGCATACACTTGAAGCAGATTATAATTGCCTGCTCATCTGAGGTTATTCCAACGATTTCCATTGCCCTTCTAGTTGCAATGTACTCCTTACATTCATCAACACCATCCAATTCATAGCAATTTGATTGGTTCAGATAATGAAACGTCCTTGGATTTCCCAGTTTGTATTTCTGAACATCCTGAGGAATGATCAGGATATTCTATATGAATATGAGTTGGAAAAAAATGAGTGATCTTGAGAACAGTAGGCTAACAATAGGAAAAAATAATGCTGATGTACACAAATAACACAATCACCTTATTATATACTTGCAAAACAAGCATGACTTAACCGTCATTGAGGTTCATAAAGAAATAACAGTATAACTAAACAAAAGTAATATAATTGTAGAAGGTCGATACCAGACTATTCTGAGTCCAGTTTGGTCATTACTAAGTAAAGTAGAAATTATAACTGTCAAAACTTACACATCGGGCTGCAACTATTGAAACTGAATTTGTAATACATACAAGTTATCCACAAAATGATACTGTAGACTACAATTACTTAATCAGTGAATTTTTTTAGAGAATAAAAATATATAAATCACATTGCACATGGGACACATCTTTGTTCTTCTGCCAGTTTTTTCTATCTAGGCTCAGTAAAGGAACCTCAAAATAACTACCTCAGCTGGTGCAGCACAAAGCATGTAGAAACAGTGATAGTTTCTCTCAGGATCAGATATCTGGCAAACTCGTGATCTTTCTAATAAATAAGTTCTAATTGCAGCTCCAGAAATTCTTCCCTTTTGATCAAACTGAATCTCCACAAATTTACCAAAACGACTGCAAGAATTGGATACATATATAAGAGCTGGAACCAACCAGACACAAAGTACAAGAGGCGTTTACAAAAGACAAAGAAAGTTCCCATGACTGATGTTCCCACCTTGAGTTATTGTTTCTAACAGTCTTTGCGTTACCAAATGCTTCTAAAACAGGATTGGACTGCAAATAAGGATAATAGCACAAGTAAAGATGTCTGTCATTTGACCAGTTATTCCACATCAAACTCCTTGACCTAATTTTTTTTTACTTCCACTAGTTATCAGATGATTACCTCCAGGACTTGCTGTTCAACAGTTCTCCCCTCAGCAGCAGCTCTACCTCCCATAAAAGCAAGGTATCGCATGAGCAATTTTGTGCTTTCTGTTTTACCCGCACCGCTTTCACCACTAACAAGAATTGACTGACTTATTCCCTCGTTCATCATAAGTCTGAGAATAGATATGCATTTTCTGTTGTCAGACACCGAAGAGGGAAGGTAACAAGTAGCATTCAATTACAAAATGCAAGTTACCTATAAGAAGCATCTGCAACAGCAAAAGGATGAGGACTCAGCTCACCAAATGCTGCCCCTTTATACTGTGCCATCATATGACTATCATATAGATGCGGTAACTTTCGAAAAGGATTCACAGCAATCAATATGTTGCCTGTATAAGTCTGGAGGCACCAGTTAACGTATTAGCAATAACAAGGCAACAAAAAGAAGATGTAAACAAAGCAAGTATACTAACACCAATTAGAAAACTATATGATCATATAAAGAACAAAAAGCTACTTTAACAGGAATATTAACAGCCCCATGATACATCAAGGCCCAACATCTAGTGTACAAGGGACTATGAAGTTTATTTGTAAATACTAACATAAATTTCATTCATATCATATCTTGATCTTAAATTCTGGAGGACTCCTGGTTCATGCAAATAAGCCAGTTTTGTCATATCATCCACTCCACATGGAGGTGCTTCTGCATCTCTAGGATAAACATCAGAACTCTTCATGACAACCTGCATTTTTTTTCAAAATTACACAAACAATTATCACCAGCTTATGAGAATATTTAAATGAGAAGCCTGTACTTTTTGAAAAAAAATAATAATTAGAAGCTGAAGTTTGATCACTGGCTCACTGCTCACAAACTTGGCCAATAAGACACGATCGAAAGATTGATTATCACTTTGGCAACTGACAATTATGAACAACCATATCTCTTATACACATGCAATGAAGGACATAGCGGAACTTCCATCACCCTTACCGTTTTCCCTGATGTACAGAGGACCGTAACCTCATTGCCTTTAATCTCTGCAACTTCACCATCAACCCAAGCTGTATCCGAGTCTTCCACCCAAACAAGAGAACCAATTGCTAGACTAACAGGAGCAGCCTGTCAAGCCAAGAATGTAACCAGTTTACCAGGCTAATAAAATGGAGCATTTTATTCCATTGCAAATATGTAGTTATCTACTTCTCAATGAAAGTGGAAATGGTCTGTGGTTGAGTTAGTAACAAATACATAGGAATTTCTGGTTATAACTCGACAAACACTAGAAATTATGATAACAGAACAGATCCTCTGTTGCCATATTCATATCACTGAATTGCAGGATGAGGACAATTCACTGATGGAAAATTTTATTAAATGCAGGAAATTGAAAGTAACTGATTACAGCATAAACTTTCTCTTCCGTAAATACGAGGTGTAGAGTATAAAGTTTGCTACCATAAATCTGTATTATCTATTAAAAAACTATTTGAAGAATTTAAGCATTTGGATATCTTATACCAAGGAAAAATCAGTCAAGTCAAAAGGTCTAGTTCTACATCACATTAGGTTAAGGTAATTGCTAAATACTCTAACGGGACAAAACCAGCCATTATTTCATAAACAAGAGTTCAAAAGAATGAGTGATAACAAGTAACACGCATTTCAAAAACAAATGTTGAAATGAACAGCAGTTTCTTCATAAACTAGAGAATAGTTCCCACTTTCTATCATATACAGTTAAAGAAAATAAACAAATAGTTTGAAAAATAAATTGATAGGTAATAGAATCTCAAGAATGACAGTGAGGCTGTGTACTATTGGACCTTCCCAAATCCCGCATATCAGTGGAATTTATACTAGGTGTTGCTGTTGTACTAAACCAGAAGTTCTAATTTTGCTGACTCAAACATTCAAACCAAAAGGAAAAAAATCAGAGCCTTATTCCCAACAAGCTTCTAGTACCTAAGCAATCTGAAGCTGATTCACTCCCAAGAGTAATAAGCTGCATCTATCAGAATATATCAAGATAGTAGGAGATAAAAGTTAACTATTAACACTACCCACAAAATACTCATATTTGTAAATCATTGATCCGAACGATGCAACAGAATAATGCTCATGTTCCTGGATCAAAAACTCAACGTTAGTTCCACTTGTCATCTACAAACAGCTTTCCTGGACAGACCAAACCAGGGAGTTGAAGACCTAAACATTTTCTTCCTTGACTAAAATGGCACAACAGAAGACAACAAAGGACATACATGTGAACGAGATTAGGTCACTAAAGCCCAAAAGGAAAGCTAGCAACCGACAGACATTAGTCATTAAAGCTTCAATGCAAGCACAGATCAGTCGACTACCAAGTCAAACGGCAGCCATCAACCATTTTAATCAACACTAAACCAAAACGTAATACATATTAAACAAACCATAACTTTCAATTGGCAGCTATTTACACCAAAACAGAGATAAAATGTAAAAAAAAAATTAAAAAATACCATTTTCTGTTGCAATCAGATCAGAAACTTGGGTTGCTTCTGGATCTACTCCTCTAGCCTTGACTAACGATCAGTGGATTGCAAAGCCAGCAAAAAAGCTTCAAACTTTCTTTGGTTTGAGAATAAAGCCACACTAGATTTACACAGACAGAACGAAAAAGAATAACCCAGGAAAAATCAAAAAATGGATCAAAATTTGAAAAAAAAGAGATGCTTAAACCCTTCAACAAGCCCAAAATTTCTTGAAGAAGAGAATA
>JANIHZ010000009.1:23769644-23779751 GCA_027478365.1 Erythroxylum rufum | reverse complement strand
GTGTAAATGAAAAAAAAATGATGACGCAATATTAGTTACCCTATGATTCGTTTGTTATGAGTTGGGTTCCGGAAACGGGTCCCAACAGAATCTTTCTAGTTCACTCGTTCAATTCAATCAATTATAAAAATATGGATAAATCACATGAAAACTAAAAAATTAAACCAAAGATCGAATCAAAACATAAATTTATAGTCCATAACATATAATATATACCCCAATTTAGTTCTTCATATGAAAAAGGAAAGCACAAAGAACAATAAAGATATAAGATATAAGAATGAGCTCATAGTTCTTGAATTCTAATTCTCCTTGATTGATCATGGTGGAATCTTGCTTTCTTATAAGATTATTTCTCTTTGATGTGCTATTGAGTCTCCTTAGTCTTAGGACTGATTTCTAGCCCTTATAAACGTTTCTCTCATTTTCTCTTTTTTTTTCCCTCCTTTTATTTCATAAAACTCAAGATTTTATGTCAAACATGAGTTAAGCACGACACCATATTGTTCCCATGTTATATTGTACACCTCTCAACTTATTTTTTCATTAAAATTACCACTAACACGGGGTCTAGCACTACCCCGGATTATAACAACATAGCCCCGTGTTATCTTAATATAGCCCTATATTATTATAACACGGCCTCATATTATCCCTACAAGGCCCTGGGTTACTTTAATAAAAAAAATAGGAAGAAAAGTGAAACATCATAGGACACGACCTAAACATAGGGACTACATACCCTATTTTGGTCCCCCTGTTTAGAATACCCCCTATACAACCTCATGTTGGTCCCCTTATAAAGAATACCCCTTTACACAACCCAATATAAGTCCTTTGTTGGTGTCATATTTTGATTTCTTCCTCTGAAATCATCTTAAGATGATTCTAAATTAACTCAAACTTACACGCATTTATTTTTTTTATTAAAGAGCTAGAAAATGGACTATAAACAAAATATATACCAAATTAAGTACCAAATCATATTAAAAAACCCTCAAAATATGAGTTAAATGCTCTCTAAATCTTGCTGAAAATATAATATAAGTAGCATTTATCATATATAAATGATCAACAATATATTATAAGTTACAAAGTGCATACAACATATAAAATATGAACCTACAATAATTGATGATCTTGGGTGCCATTCCCCTACCAAAATTTAAAGGCATAAAACACGTAAAATCCTATAGTCATTGTTAAATGTCATCAGCAGATAAGTATATTCAAAATGTTGGTGAATCTATAGAATTCAACTTTATACCAATGTATATAATAGGGAAAACCAGTATAACATTTAAAATAACATAAGCAACATGTTAATCTTACTTATTACATTGCCTTGGGATTCTGTTGCATATAAAATAGAAAATGTGGACCATGAAACTTTATCATCATATTACACATTAAAATATGCCAAAAATTGTTACAAGACATGTGCCTACCCCCCTTAGACAAACATTTCATAACGTTAGATATAACACATTAGGCTTTATATTGGAACAAATAATAAGATAACATATTGCTACATATCACTATATCAGTGCTTTATACAGGTTCTTCTTAGCACCATGCTCCCTATCACTAGAATTAAATATCATAATGTCCATTGTTTCCATAAAGATGCAATAATACCATCAATGATCATTATGAAGTATAAGGACAAAAAATTGTGACCACAAATTTATTAAACGCCATTTTATTTTTCCATAAATCTTTTTTACACGCAAAAATGCTAAAACAAATAAATAAAGTACATTTATGAAGTTGCCCATGTGTGCATCATTGTCAACATCTAAGTCCTCAATATTTCTTACACACATTAGAATAATATACGAGAAATTGGTAAAGGACAAGGCTTGGTGCATGTTTTCATTCAACAAGTAGATTACTCTGCCTAATCACAATTCAATATAACATTCAAGTCTTCTATAATAATTTTGCTTCTATAGGCAACGTCCTGAAGAATTGTTCTTTATTAAGGTAGTTTTTATACCATAACTTTCCATAGATTTCTCTTATCATCTTATAGAAGGTCAATAGATGAGTCTTCAAATGTTATCAAAGTTGCATACAAAGATTAAGTAGTTATTCCAATATATTCATTATGTATTATCATTATTTTGACAATTGTCTTACTCTTAGCCTTCTCATTTTTAAGATTTATTTCCACAAATTAATTCAATAAATGAAATAAACAAAAATTTTCATATTCTGATAGATAAGATTTTGTAAAGCAAAAAATCAAAACCAAACAGTAATTCCAAATTCAAGGTAAATAGAACTATGTGCATCACTAATACTTAGGAACTTCTAGTTTTACTTATGCATTGGTTAAAGGGTTTATTGTAGAAATCTCCAAATGCCACCATCTCGCTCTCCTCTGTGTTTCATATATATGCTTATCTTTGTTTATCTCTCTAATATAGCTAATTAGAACACTCCAACTGCTAATGTTTCCTTTTGATGATGGAAGGTAGAATGACGACATTCATAAATTAAGTGATTAACTTTTCATATCACATTCACTATAGCTGGGAAATGAAAAATGTGTAGGAGCTTAGCGCAAATTACACCCATCATAGTTTAATTCTAATTTTAGTTTTATTCTTAATCATTATAGCATAATTTGTGCTTGATTATAATTTTAAATTTAAGTATGCTCAAACTAAAGACAATAAGATTTTATCACATAAGAAAAATGTACAATTTGTTTTATTTTATTTCAACTAATAGCAACACATTATAGTACATACGCTATACACAACGAACCTTTTTAAGACTTCACTATTTAGGGTTTATTTAGGCAAAACTAGTATTATCAATGTTAAAATTAATATCACTTGTCTAATTTTGGGAATGGCAACTAATTTTTTTCTTTCTACAACGGCATGTTTGACCATCAGGACTATAATCACTTGGAATAATCTGGAATATTGTGTGCCTTGCTTTCAATAGTAGGTGTAATAATCATCGTTTTATCATAGAGAAAAAAGTTAACATTTACACATTCTTAAGTAATTATATCATATGAAATCAAAATATAAGAATAATGGTACAAATATAATCATATATCTTAAATTTCAAAAAACAAACTCAATCTTTCTAAGAAATATTGTGAACACACACAAATATTAACAATATAATGAACTGTAGTGGGTATACCTTTTTTTTTACTACATCAAAGTTATGATCTAAAATTTAAACCACCAAAGTTCCTTCTTTATCATCTCATTATCTATCTTTTCGAAAGGGGAAATCATCGACTTATGAAGAAACGAACTTAGGTGGGTATATCTTTCTAATCTTAATCGTAGTTTTGATTAGGAATATACACAGCCAAAGAACGTTTCTCCATGATCTCAATATTGGTATGTTTTGCTTTTTATCACATATATATAACATGAATACATTTGTATATCATAATCTTAATCCTTAGATGACACATTATAAATAGAACATTGAGGAACGAGGAATGGGAACGAGAAATGAAACTTTGGTAGATTTATATTCCTTATAATAATCATAGTTTTAGTCATGAATTTACACAGCCTAGTTTTCCTTCTTTGTTATCTAAATATTTCTCTTTGCCTTATGATTGCTACTATAGGTTATTCGAATTATGAGTTTTTATATGAAAAATGGGTACAAAAGGTTTAAGGGAAGAGATAAAGAATGATTTAGGTTAACACTTGTGCATTCTAAATAGTGGATAGACACTAAATTATAGTAATAACTAAAAGAGGTTTAGAGGGCCTCAATAAGTTTTTATGTTACTCTTGTAAGTAAGATAAGCAATTATATTACAATTTCACAAGAGAAGGACTACGATTATAACTTCTATTTCTAGAGTCGAGAATGACAATAGAGAGTTGAAAATATATGTTAGTGTCTCTTGGTGGGGCTTAAAAAAGTTACACTTGTGAGCAAATCTTCAATCCTACATCATCATATATAAACATGGCTTAAAGGAAATTATCATGAACTCCCTTCTCCTTTCTAAGTAAAATGGGCTCATGCATTATAATAGATCCCACTTGAAATCATAACACAAACCATGAATGACATCATAACATGATCCATGCAAGTCCCTAGTAAAATTAAAATTAGAACATAATTGACTAGACAATCTTGTTATTAACTATATTGACTAAAGTCTTTAACGAACACAGTTTCATGCATGATTGTGTACTAATCCATATATTTTATATTTTCAATACAAGTTCTTAAATAACATCATTGATCGCATGACTTTTAGACTAAATTGTGCTACAAACCTTTAATGAACACAATTCAATACATAGACATATACCAATTTATGTAATTCATAATTTCCCGTTACTTTTTTTACAAGATCATGTTTCACCATACGGTCATGTATTTATTTGTGTTCACTAAAAAAAATAGTGGACATAATGTGACACTTCCAAAAATTCTCAAACCACAATTAGCCAAATCATTCCTAAAGCCTAATATTAATCACTAAAATCATTATTTATTCCAAAAGAGAGATGTTCGTCAAATACAAAAGTATTTTATATAACACAATTACCCAAGCAATCACATTAAAAAATATAATAGAACAACTTTATTTAATTAATTTGTTGGCCCCACTTAATCTTCACTCTTTCTATCAGGTGCACTGGATTTTTCGACTATCACTTGATCTCCTAGAAAATTAAAATGTCAAGGGTTGAGTTGCCTACTCAATAATGGTAACCGACTGTACCCTTAAAATTAACTAACTCAATAAATAATTATAAAACTTAGTCAAGGGATTAAAACATACATATAATATAAAGATACACATCATTACTTAGTCTAATCTAAACGATTAACAAACATCCCAAAAATTTGCCAAAGATTGACACAAATAATAATTTATAACTGTCATTTATGCTTTTATCTCATAATTAACTATAGTGCCTAGGCCCTGCTTAACCTAGTAGGCTTACATTCAATGATTTTTCAGCTCATCTCATCTCATCATAATCTCTCACCAACTAGAACCGTAAGAAAATGTATAAATATCAGCACGGGGTACCTCAATTCCTCAATCTCTCTTGGTACCCTCGATACTACTCTAGTACCTAGCCATCGACACAAAATATCCCGGTACTTAGCCATCGACACAGGACATCCCCGGGATTCAGGATGTCCTGGTATCTGCTCCATGAACAGATACCTAGCTATTGCTCGCTCATCTTTAAACAACCTATCAATCTATGACCATATCGATTTTCACAACATATTATCAACCAATCTCTATTTAATTAACACACTTTTCATCGGATTAACAAGCATTACAACTCAATATACGTAACAACATATAAAAATATAAACACGAAACATCTTGACTTTGTTAATTATTAGTAAAATAAAATAAACATAATTCATGTATTTAATTATTAGTCATTAATTATTCACTATAAAATAATTTATTAATAAAAAATACTATTATAAGAATATAGTCTAAGGTTATATTTACATCAATTTCAAAATCAACTAATTAATAGTTCAAATTTCTTCATAATTGGACCTTTAGACTTGGAATTTACACAATTTTATTATACTATTTTTGTAAAATTTTTAACCCAATTACACTTAATAAACCAACATTATTTCCTTTTCCTCTTTATTCTTAATTATAAAAATAATATCCTTACTAACCTAACCACCTTAATTACTAAAATACCCTTAACTAATTAAAAGTCATATTTTACCCTCATCCATTTCAATTAATACCAAAAATGTCCTTAGAAGTAAATTTCAAATTTACCCTTCACTATTTTCATTTCCTATTTTGCCTCTTCATGCAACTTACATTTTCAAAAAATGTTATCTTATTCACCCTCTCCTCTTCTCCTATCTCCTTTTCTTTTATCATTTTCAGCCACATTTTCTCCTTTTTTATTCCTTCAAGTAACTTCAAGTATTGTCCCAAACAATCACAACATGCAAACCAACTATAAACTACTGTAGGATGATCAAAAATCACAATAAAAGACATAAAATGGCTGCTAGAAATTTACCTAAATGTTAAGGGATTTTTGGTTTATTTTCCCTCAATTTTCTGCAAAACAAGCACAATGAGGGAACCTGTGAGAGAAGTGTCACATACAGGAGAAAAATGGTATATTAGGACACATTCCAACTGAAATAGTTGAGAAAAAAAGATGAAGAAGAAGATGGTTATCATTGGTGTTCTTTCTAATTGTCCAGTTGTTGCCTTTTATACAACTTAATAGTTATGGGCTGGGCTGTTTTTATTTTGGTTAATGATGGGCTTTACAAATCTCTCCCTCTTAAAAGAATTTCATCCTTGAAATTAAATTCATCATTTGAGGATCCAAACAATTGAGGATATTAATGTTGAAATTCGTCCCCTACCTTCCACGTCACCTCTCTTCGAGAACGATGATGACTTCACAAAACTAGCACCATTGGAATCTCCCATCTCCTTAATATCCTAATTTGTCTATCTAATGTTTCCACTAGCTCTTCTTTATAATTCAAGTCATTTGTAACTTTGATCTCAGACCTCTATATAACATGACTAGGATTTGATCAGTACCATCTCAACATTGACATATGGAACACATCATGAATATGTGATAACTCTGGTGGTAATGCTAATCTATATGCTAACAGCCCCACACATTGTATAATTTCATATGGCCTGATATATCTCAAACTCAACTTTTCTCTCCTACCAAACCTCATAATTCCCCTCCAAGGTGATACCCAAAGAAATACCATATCTTTAACATTGTACTCCATCCCCTGACGATGTTAATCAATATATTTCTTTTTCCAATCCTGAGCTACATTCAAGCATTACCTTACTACCCCTATTTTCTCCATTATCTCTTGAACCAACTCCAGCCACTCTAATAATCTAGCTCCCTCTATATCCCAGCATATCAGATTTCTACACCGCCTGTCATATAATGCCTCAAATGGTAGAGTGATACCTATTGTTATACGTCACAAACCCCATCAAAGGTAGATATCTATCCCGATCACCCTTAAAGTTCAACAAACAAGCTCTCATCATATCCTCCAATGTCTAAAGTGTACGCTTCAACTGTCCATCCAACTAAGGGTGAAATGCAGTACTCAAATTCAACCTATTCCCCAAAGTTGTATGTAAACTCATCCAGAATCAAAAAGTAAACTATATATTTCAATCTAATACAATAGACACTGGAACCCTGTGTAACCTCACAATCTCATCAACATACAACTTGGCAAGCTTGTCCAAAGAGTTTGTCTATTATACAAGTAAGAAATGAGTTGATTTAGTCAACTTATCCACAATCACCCAAATTGAATCATGTCTACGTCTAATCCGAGGTAATGCTACCATGAAATCCATCAAAATTTTCTCCCACTTCTATAATGGATAAGTGTCTTAATTTTCTTACTGGTGCCTAATGCTCTACCTTTACTTACTGATAGGTCAAAAACCTCGACACAAATTTTGCTACATCTTTCTTCATTATTGGCTACCAATAATAAGGTCTCAAGTTTTGATACATTTTTTAGTACCAAGAGGCATAACAAAAGGTGCACTATGAGCTTCCTTCAAAATCTCCTCTAGTAATCCATTTGCATCTAGCACACAAACTCGTCTCCCAATTACTAATGCTTTGTTTGCTCTTATTGAAAAGTTAGTACCCCTACTCTGTTGCACTCTTTCTCTCATCTGCATCAGATAAGAATCTCAAGTTTGTGCCTCTCTGATCCTGTCTCCCAAATTTGGTTGGACCTGTAATGTTTCCAATAAGCCACTTACATAATCAATCTCCAAATTCACGTCTAGTGCCCTCAACTCCACTAATGGTGTCATACTGTGTCTACTCAAACGAGCCATCATGCTTGAGCTTTCCCTACGCTAAGTGTCAGCCACTATATTAGCCTTCCCCAGATGGTAATCATAGTAAAATTATAATCTTTCAGTAGCTCAATCTATCTTCTCTACCTTAAGTTTAACTCTTTATGAGCTAAGATATACTTAAGACTCTTATGATCTATAATGATTCAAAATGTCCCTCTATATAAATAATGTCTCCAAATTCTAAGAGCATGCATAATCGTCACTAATTCAACTCATGTGATCTTAACTGATAAGAGACATAAGCTATCACTTTTCCATGCTGCATCAATAACCTATTAATATAAGCATATGAAACAAATCCCTAACAGAAGCATATGCTGCGAAAAAATTGTTAAAATTTTCAATCTTCCTGAAATCCCTAACTCACTTATGTCCGTGGTTTGTCTTTAGGGATGGAATCCTAATCTTAAAAAAGTCCTTCCATTCCAAAGTGTTTACAATCTAGACCATGTTGTCTCCCTCATTCATCACTCTGCACCACCGTAACCCATCATTTTTGTCACAATTTGTGGTAAGGAAAATTGTTTTGCTTCTTTTTACTTAGACTTTGTTTGTTTAACAGTTTTTTCAAAAGGGATGTCATGAAATGGAGGAAAATTGTGGAAGCTGGTGTTGAGTTGCTCAGTTCGGGAGAAGGAGTTGTGGCAAGAGTTTTATAAAGAGAAAATTCATTTAGTTTTTGTATTACCAATTTCTCTCATCATCTTTAACTATTTATTGCATTTAATATTGATTGATGTGAGGCTTTGAAGTCATGTATGCTTCATTCTCAATCACTATCACTTGCATCCTTTAAGTTGCCAACATATTCTATTTCAGTAAAGATGGATCTTAGTTAGGACTTATTCAAATTGCTCATTGTAGTTTTTAAGAAGTCAGTTTCTTTTGACTAATAATGAGCCAAAATTTTACAATAGGATACTTGTTTTACATAATTTTGGGTCTACTTCATGTGAAGAATATGAAACATGGAAACCCTTATGATTTAGACTATAATGAATTAAAGAATGGCTTATAAAGAGCATCATAGTCAGTTTTCAGTATATTCAAGTATTGATTTTCATTGTAGACATCTTTAGGACTAAGAGAACAAGATACTGATCTATTGAACTAAGAAGCTTTGTTTATGAGCTTAAGATAGGAACCATTCTCGATTTTCTGTCTATTATTGGTGCAATGTTATATTCAAACCATATCATCCAATTAGCAAAGAATATTTTCTCAAATTTTTTCATATCTGGCCCACAATATTCTGAATACTGTATTTTTATCTCTAATTTTTCAAGCTAATTGTTTTGTATGGAATCATGTGAAATATGTTGTTGGTCATGGTGACACTAAAATAAACTACATACTTTTATGACCTTTTCTTGCATTGGGTTACTATAATATTAAAAGTCTAGTAAGACCATTTTAAACTATTATTTTATTCATATGAATGGAACTTGGAAACTACACAAGTATTTTTACAAGTGCATTGTGATATGGTCCAGTATTCATGATGGAAATAGGACCAAACTGATCTATTCCATTAAAGAATTTCAATATATGATAGCATCCAAACTTGGTGGAGTCTTAGTTGGTTCCACAATGTGTTACCTTTAGCTTGGCCGACAATAGAACTCCTTACTCACATCACATGCTTTGTTTCACTCATTCTTAAACTAATAATAGTATTCTTTAATCTCATGTCCTTCTATTCTTCACTTATCCACTTAGTTTATTGTTATTTTAAATATGCACTTATCAAGTAATTAAATTTGGGGTCCAATTATCCATTTATATAATTTTTCTTCAGTAGGTGGTTCAAAGGTTGGGGCTTCGTGTTACAGGAACCTTAAATTTATTACTTTAACATGTTATATTCTTTTCTTAATAACAAGATATTGTATAATATATTATATCATGTAAATAAAAGAATAATAAGAGGGTACCCACTTATAGATTGACACGACCCACCTTTTGGGCCGTGTTGGCACTAGAGAATGGGTAGGCTTAATGCCACAAAAACCCATAGTAAGCCCAACTTTTCTATATTCTACAAAAAATCTGGCATGACCTGTTCATTTATCTGATTAATCCTTATACCTGCTTGATAGGTTGTAAGAAGCAAGGATCTAAATCTGTAATTCTCACATACAACATCTACTTATCATCAATATCAACCAACATTGTTCTCAATAACATAACATGTTCATACATAT
>JANIHZ010000009.1:23704701-23716073 GCA_027478365.1 Erythroxylum rufum | reverse complement strand
TAAAGCCTTATGACCTTATAAATCTTAAGTGACTTGCCCAAAATGCCCCTCATTCATTCTTACTACTTTAATCCTTTGATCAAATTAACCTCTGTCATAAAATCTTACCAATATTGACATAAATAATTAGATCCAAAAATTAATCCATCAAATCTCATAATTCATTTAAATCATGCTTAATTCATCATGAAAAAAATTTCGGGGGCCAACAGTAAACCTGTTATAGCGCCTTTCTCTCATGGTGAGAGATTATCTTTGGCATAGTATCTAAAGAATGAAGTTAAGAAAGGGGCTATGAGGAATGTCTCATACTCTAATGTAGTAGGTAGCTTGATGTATGCCTAAGTGTGCACTAGACCGGACATTGTATTTATTGTCGGACTACTAGGCCGATATCTGGCTAACCCAGTTATGGACCATTGGAATATAGTTAAGCGAGTGTTGAGATACTAGAAGGGTACCAAGGATTATACGTTGACATACAGGAATGTCAATAATTTAAACCTCATAGGGTATACAGACTCCAATTTCGATATGTGTCTGAATGATCACAAATCCACATCGGGGTATATTTTTATATTGGCAGATGGTGCAGTATCGTGGAAGAGTGTCAAGCAGACACTGGTAACTTCCTCGACCATATATATAGAGTTTGTTATATGTTATAGAGCTACTACATAGGCAGTTTGGCTCAGAAACTTGAATTCTCAGTTATCTGTGGTAGATTCGATAGGTAGACCCATTCGGTTATATTGTGATAATCTTGCTGCAGTGTTGTTCAGTAACAACAACAAGAATATCACAGGGTCTAAACATTTGGAGGTCAAGTACTTGACCATAAAGGAGTTGATTCAAAAGGGTGACGTTGAAGTAGAGCACATCAGGACTAAAGAGATGTTAGCTGATCCATTGACTAAAGGACTTCGCCCACTAATGTTTGTTAGACATGTATCTAGTATGGGTGTATTAAAGTCCTTAAACAGCAGTAGTTAGGGATCATTATATTTGCTCCTTAAAAGTTAGTACATTTTGATGTATTATGACATTATGATTATTTATTAATATAGATGATCATATTTTTATCCTCAGTAATAATTGTTCTTGTGTATAGTCATAATACATATAAAAAGCCTTAAGATTTATGTAGATCTTAAGCGTTTTAAAGGTTATTGGGCATATATAAAGATTGACCTTGAGCCTATATCATTTTGACACATATAGTTTAGTATGAATATCGATAAATTTAACATGACATATGGGGATATAAGTTTTTAATCTCATAAATGTTCTATAATGTAGTTTAGCATTCAGTTGGAGAACATAAAGGTTTTCTTTAATGGTGTTTAGCATTCAGTGAGAGAAGTTTTCTCTTACTGAATGCTAAACAATATTAAAGAAAACCTTTATGTTCTCCAATTGAATGCTAAACTACATTATAGAACCTTTATGGGATTAAAAACTTATATCCCCAGCAATCGGTAAGAGAAAACATGATTTCTTTACTGCAATTTAGCATAAAGTTGGAGAAATCGAGACTTACAAATGAAGATGGTACATTTTAGATCATACAGGTATCATCCTAATTTACTGCACTCCATTTTCACATTCATGTTAGTGAGGTTTTAGAAATTCATAATTATAATGAATCTGTGTCGCACATGACACATGTGTTTGATATTTTTCGATATCGAAAGCCTTACAGGACGGAATGTTAGACTTTCATTACCTTTGAATCGATGGTTTTAATTTTTAAAATTTGGTACCAATACAGTAGCCTGACTTAACCGATTTTTAAACTATTTTTAAACTTGAGTCATAACTGTAATTAATGCTTACTTAAGGGGGAGAATGTTGGACAATTTTGTCCTTCTTCATAATATTAGACAACTATTAATTGTATTTCAGTTTTTTAATAACTTATCGGTAAAGTTACATAATTTGATTCAAATGAAGGTAATAAAGTGACTCAATAAATGATCTAAATTAATGGGTCGAAGTCTGGGAGAAAAATGGATATCGAATAGTGTGGCCTAAATTTATATTAAGCTTGTGATGGAGAAGCTCGATATAGAAGCTATATATATAAGTTAAGGTCTCCTTCAGTTATTTATATAATTCGTAAGCATACGAATCATCTGACACATTAAGAGCGCTTACGTCTTAAGAAAACTGAAGAAAGGCATTAACCGAGTGTTGGTAATTACTTTCCGTAAAGGTCCCAGGAGATTGAAGCTCGTTTGTCATCAGAAACTGTTTTGGAACATCAGATGTAACCAAAATCAGGTATTCTGCATTTCCTTCATTTTTTATCCTTTCATGAACGATCCAAGACACATAATAAGGTTTATCCTACGTGTAACATTTAGATATACTTTGTGATAAAAATATACATGATAATGCATATAGGAGGGGTAAGAAATAATGTCAGCCCATTTTCTGTAACTAATAGTCAAAAACTGCGAAAATCAAATTCAGAAACGCAAAAATCATATTATCTATTGTTATAAGAGTTAAAGTAAATAACAGCATGCATGACATTATTTCTTACCACTGCAGGATTTCCGGATCATATCTTCACAACTAAAATTTCAAAGAACCAAAAAAAAATAAAGAAAATTAAACGAATCATCCTGAAACTGAATTCCATTTAATTTTGAAGAAAACAATATTCCTAATTAAACAAAAACTAAGCAATTGCCAATATCTTTGTTGGCCAAATTTCCATTACCTGAAGCGCCAACAAAAGAAACCTCCATATCATCACACAACACCTTCAGAATCGCTCGTCTTGCCCACCACGAAGCTTTAAACGTCGTCCAAAATTTCATCCTGAAATTGAATGTCACGTTGCCGGAATTGCGGTCCTTCGCCAGTTTATCCACGCCCGACGTTCCTTCTTCCAGCTCACTTGTCCCGTTCGCAGACAACTTCGCCACCACAACCTGACTCGCCTTCGTCTCCAAGGAAAAGGGTTCCGTAAAAGACGACGCAAGCTGGTTGTCCTCTCCGTCGAACACAAAGCTCTCTATGCGATCGAAGTCTATCTTCTGTTTCGTATTCGGGTTTTCAACTGTAAGGTTCATGTCCCAGTTGGCCGTGAAAATCACAGGAGGCGTGGCGTTGAAGTTGGAAACAGAGAAGTTTTTGACGTAAAAGATGGGAAATTCAGGACGCATAACTAGCCACATTATGACGCTGAATGTGCACATGAACAGAAGCAAGAAAATGACACCCAAAAGCACCCCACGAGCGAAATTGGAAGATTGATAAGTTCTCTGTTGAGATTGGTACAAATGCGGATTGTAGTACGAGGCTGGAGGGGCTTGTGCGTAAGAGTAATCGTATCCATGTTGAGGATAGCCCATTGTTGGAGGATAGCCCATTACTTGAGGAGGATAGTTTCCGGGGACGCCATGGTTTGGTGCAACGGGAGGGTGGTCGTCGTCGGAGGTTTGACCTGTTTCCTTTCTGGGTTGCTGACGACTACCTTGGTTCGATTGAGAAGCCATTGTTAATGATTACACGATCTATCATATCCCTCTCCGAATACTCTCTCAGGAGAGAAACATGGAGAGAGATGACGAAGAAAAAGAAGAAAAAAACCTTTTTCTTTGGTGATGTAACCAAAGAGGGGAACATTAAAGAAAAATGGTGGGGTAGTTGAACAAAATCGCGTCAAGAGCGGATGTTATTAGCTAAGTTTAAGCACATGTAGACAGACAGCGTTACATAGGGCTGATCGAGTGATTGTGTTTTGTCCCGGCGATGATGTAGTTTGGTTTGAGCTGTTTAAAAGACAGAAGTTGGACAAATACTAAGAAGTACTATGTCGGATGTTTATGGTTATTTTGGTACGTGTACACTAAGTTTGATCATAGGCTTCATAAATTGATGGTAATGTAACGAAAAAGAAGTTAAAAAAGAAATAAGGATGGGATTAGGGAAGGAAAGAGGTAATTTAAACGAATGGAGGTGTTAATAATTGATTATGTCAATTGCCATCCAAATTCATTAACCGATTGACCACGGTTCAAAATTTAGCACTCCTAATTTCTAAATTTAAGGTAAAGATATTAACTTCCATTTCAAAATTAATCTTTAAATTTTTTTAAAAACTTTTTTTTTAAGAAAAATCTATTATTGTAATTCTTTTTTTTTTGAAGAAACACAAAAACATAAATATTATACATGGTCCAATCAAATGTTACTTACATGATGATCTAATTCAGTTTATAAACTCAAACCAAACTAATTAAACTTAACTCAAACTAATAAATTATTATAATTATATTAAATTAGAAATATAAGTTAAATTTATTAATAATTTAAGAGTTGACATGAGTTATTGTGCTAGTAATATTTAATCAATCTATGTATAATATTTCGTTATTATTTTAACTAAAATTTAAGAGAAATTTTTTAAAAACTAAAGAATAATAATTTTCTAAAGTCTTTTAAACCACATTTCCTTTTTAAAAAATGCAAAATATTTCAGATCGGGCAAGTCCTTAGTGTTTTTGTGGTTAATTGGGATTATTGTGAGATTACCAATATTAAGAACTTTATAAAATCTTAGGTGTTTGGTAGAAATTGATTTAATTACAACATATAGGCCAATGAATCTAGGGCATTAATAAATTCACATAATGAACACAACTTCAAAAAATTTTGATTGAGATAATCGGATTTCCTCAACAGTCAACCATTTTGATGTACGGCCCACTCACTAATATGACTAAGTACACACACTAACTAGTATGGCTAAGTATAAATCTTGGGTAATAAACTTCATGACTCATTGTTGGATGGAAGGATTTCCAAGTGATGATTACATGAACCAAAGGACAGTCCCCCATACCGAAAAACATAAGAAAGGAATAGTCATAAATGTCTTCCATCCAAGTTCCTGAAGAAGACCAACCAAAGGGGAGAAAAGTGTTTTTGATGTTTGCTGGCACATCCTTCCACAAGCATTAAATGTAACCCTAAAATGATACAGAGAACAGACGAGGCATCTGTATTCTTCTTCTAACGTTAAAAGGACAATCATAAAATAGTGACCAGAACCAACAGATCACCATCCAACACACTTCTTTTCATTTCTACAAAAGCTTTACCATTCTACGATACCCAGGCAACTTGGCTTACGCTTTGATTGACACTTCTTCTCCTAGCCTGCTACTTTCTCGACAAGTTTCAACGCACGAAAGCCAAAAGATTATTTCTGTAGATATCTATACTTCTTCTCCTACAACAACTATTATTTCCATTGCTTATATATTAGGCGACTGACTTCACAACAAAATAGACTAGTGATTAAGTTCAATAAGTCCAGTCCTGGGGCAATCCCATCTCTGGAGGGAGATAGTAATAGCAATCCTCCTGCAGCTTTTTAATAGGCTCCCTCGTTGTGTGATTTCTTGGCCGAGTAGCTTGAATCTCTTGCCTATTCCCCAACCCTGCCAGTAAAATAATCGTAACAAATGTTAACCAGATAATTTAGATTCAATAATTAGCTATGACAAACTACAACACTTGCTAATCTCCATATATAAAGTTATAAACATTACTTAATTTTTTTTTTTGGAAGTTAAAAAGAAAACATGAATAGTTATATTGTTTTTTACGCATTGCCATCTTCATTTTCTTGGGAACAAAACTTAGTGTACCGCACTATAAACTGACAACTACCAAAAAAAGCAATCCAACTTTTGCAGATTTTGTTAACTTTTACCTTTTTACGGCATTCTAATAGGGACAAGCCACAAATAACAATCTGCACACCTATATAGTATGCATGGTGCTCAAAGAGTACTACAAGGATGGCACGGAGGCTTGCTTTAGTGTTAATTTATGTACAAGAACATCAATTTCTAAAGTAAGTTTCAACTGCTAGTTCCAAGTGCGCAGCAAGGGGCAGCGGAGCAACATCCCACCTAATTTTAGTGTTAAAAACCTTCGGTCTGAGATTAATTTCCAAGTTTCACAGTATAAACAAGTTTACAATGGAACTAATTTCCAAGTTCAATCTACTCCGCTTACAAACAATTATTGCAGGAGAAGGAACGCATGACATTACTAAAATAATGCACCGGACCAATCGAACACTTAAAAAGCTCCAGGGAGCTCACACAAAATGAAGACCATCATATTCTTTTGGACTAAAAGATCACTCAAACGGAAAAAGAAAGCAAGAAATTAATCACCTTGCTTCCTTCTAACATCACTTGCAGTGGTTGTTGTAGGCTTTACAATGCGGGGATGGAACACACCAGTACCTCCAGAATCTCTCACAAAACCAACACTACCAGACCCAAACCCACGACCCTGACAAGGGTTAACTCGGGTTAGGTGTTGGCGACTATGATGTCCCTGGGCCAACCAAGCACTTGCTTCCAGATAGTTAGCAACCTATAAATGCGATGGCATTAACACTACACCACTTAGATCTTCTGTAAAATCACCATTGCCACTTAAAAGCTGCAAAAAAAAGTAAAAGTATTGAAAGGACAGCCCATATAAAAAGATCAGAACCCGGTTCACGCACACCTGTGGCTGCACTCGGAAGTCGCAAAACGAGTTGGGCCGGGGAAAAAGTGAACCTGTCTCGTACCCTAAACGCCTTTGACCTAGTTCGGCACTGCCATGACAACGGAAACATCCAGGTGATGACAGACGGTTCAAAGAGAAGTCACCGAGCTCCGGCTTAAGTCGCTGTGAAGAGGGAAGAAAAACAAAAGCTATAGACCAGTTAAAAAGCCATGCAAGAGTCCCTAGATTTTCACATGCCAGAAGGGGTTGGGAAAAACGAATAACCTGCGCAAGATTTGAAGATGGTCTAGGGCGGTGATTTTGAAGGAAAGAAAGGGCAGCAAAATGTCGAACGAGATGGTCGTCGTTCATGCAAGAGAAAGAACCAATTTTGGAGGGAACTTCATTGATGAAAATATCAGAAGGAAGCCAAAGTTCACCATCATCCAAATTCGGAGGAAACTCAGCCATTGAAGAGCTATAAACCATAGACAAGTAACAAAAACAAAGCAAAGGAGAGAGCTTTCTGCACTATCAGGTTCTCAGGACTGAAAAAAGAACACAACTTTGGGCGTGTAAAGAATATTGAGAGATGGAATTTGAAGGCCCAGAAGCGGGACTGTTGTTTGCGGATTTGATTTTGGTAATATTTTGAGAGAGAGAGAGAGAGAGAATAGAAGAGAAGAGTTTGTGAAATGAGAAGACTGTTTTGTGTATGGAGGGCTCTGCTTTCAAAATGACGTTACGAAGTTCCAATCTCTGTTTTAAAAAGAAAGCGACGGAGTGATAGATACATCTATAACACGTCGTTTGGCTGAAAATGCAAACGTTTCGGTTGTGAATTAGACTTAATCATTAAGAAATTTATAATCGTAAACTGGTTAATTGACGAGTGCTTACTGCTTAGTATAATTCAAATTTTCCGTTGTACTGTAAGTCCAGGAATTTGTTTTGAAATTATTAGGTTACCAAAGCAAGTAGATGGTTGCTTTTTGGTGCTAGCGTATACAAGTCACTATTCCCATAAGAAACTGAAAGTTGTTGATGAAAACCCAAACACGGCCTTAGAGTGATAGGGATTGTACAGTAGTCACGTTACCGACTCAGTTCCGCACACAGCCTATGAAGCGTTAACCATAACCGAGTCCAAGCCGTACGTTTCGCCTCGTGGTAGGGCCCGGATTCCTTCACGCGCTAGAGAGTCAATTAGTTCTCCTCACTCGCGCTCCACTCGCGTAAATCCTAAATTGCGTGGTTTATAAAAGATACATTATTTCACACATTTGGCTGCTGCATATACTTGGCCGAAAATGGCAACTTAAAGGTCCTCCGGAAGTGGAAGCTGCCAAGAGGATTTGCTAAGCACTACAATTAGGTTTCGCATTAGAACCGGTCGACAGATGATCAATATTAAAGTTCAATAGATTGAATCTAAATTTGATCAATTTTAAAGGATCCAAGATTCGATTGAATTTAAACTAAATTTGATTAATTATTTTCAATTTAAAATTTAAAACACATTATTTTATTATTTTTAAATAAAATAATATTGTTTTATTTAATATATTTAAATTTTGAAGTACACTAGGCTCAAATAATTTGAACTTAAGTTGAAGCTCGAAAATTTTAAAAAATTGAATTTAATTCAAACTTGGATTAACTCAAATTGATTTATTGATTTGAGACCATCGGGACAAAAGTTATCATCTCTTCGTATAACAATGATAGGTGTGCTTTCAAAAGTAAAAGTAAATGAACCCAAAAAAAGACATCAAATCTATTTACAAAAAAAAAAGTATTGTTAGATTATGTTTGTTCAATGGAGTGTCTAAATTCTAAATTTCTTCATTTACGTAGAATATAAAATAATTGTACAATCAAGTGTATCTTAGACTTCACTAATGTTTATCTGGGCCTATCCCTACTTGCTCTTATCACCAATAACTTTACCACTGTCGCAAGAAAAACTTATAGCTCTGATACCACTCGGGAACCCTAGCTAGAGTGTTGTAGGGATAATAAGAAACTACCGACAATATGATATATCAAACATTTATGAGAGCTCTACAATACATAAAGAAGACTATAGCTAATACCCTAGGTATACTAACTGAGACGCAAGCCCTTCCTCCTCAATTGGCGTCAACTCTCAAAGTTTACGTCTTAGGGATCTAAGTTGATCAATCTTCTTCGAATAACTTATAACTTAGATAGGATTATAGGTCTGAGACTTTATGATGCACATGATCCTTATACAAAGGCAAGTGCAGAGTATACTTGTATCTCTGTGTGACAAAAGTAAACTTATTGAAGACTTAAGCTTTCAGGAGAGAGAGAGATTTTAAAAAGAAGTCATATGGAAACATATAACTTTTATTGATATTCCTAGCTTGAATTCAAACTTATAGAAACTTGGTTATAATGGAAGAGGTCCTTTGCTTATACAGTGAAAGGAGATTACAAAAAGACAAACATCTATGGATAAAACAAAGTCACATCACCTTAAACGGATAAAAATAATATCACATCAACTACTCTAGATAAGAACGATGTCACATCATATACTAAATGGATAAGAACGATATCACAAAAGACACTTAAACAAACAATTTTAAATAAAGGGACCTACAATCTTAATCATCATCTTTGTCGGATAGGTTCTTGTCATAATTGCAAATTTGATAGGGAAAGTCCACTCATACTGTCAATATCATCCCCGAGTATTCTCCGTCTTTTACTAGGGCTCACTTCCTCTATGCATAAATCTTTCAAAAATTTGGCTAGCTTCTCTTCATTGGTGATGGGAAAATCATCATCTGGATCTTGGACATCTTGGAAGGAGGAGGCCTAAGCCAAGATGGTCCCGTAGTGTCGAAGCCTAAATCTATTGGGTTGTCTAGGATGTCAAATTTTAGCATTTAGGGTTCTTTAGGAACGAATTCTCCTGGATAAGGTCCAATAGATATAGAGATAGTTGGCGGTGTATATTTAGAAAAATAGTTTAGGTCCTTAAGAAAATGCTTAAGGCCCTTAAGGATATTTTCCTTACATCTTGGCCATTGGATAAAGGTATGCTAAAAGTAAACCTCATTTTTAGAGTAGATGGATCCATTATGTGCTGTATTATATGGTCGATGAAGAACAAAGAAGCATTAGGTGGATTGCTTCTCTAATGGAGTTTCCCATAACTTAAAGATTTTCAATAACTTGTGAGAGTTGCTTTCTCCATCTCATAAGTGGTTGATACCACTTAAGGAAAGTCAACAAGAGGGAACCTTTATTTTCTCTATCACATAAGTGTTGATAGACTTGTAAGGGAGGAAGAGAGGCAGCATATATATAGAGGGTAAAGAGTGCCTATAAGAACCGTAATGGAATTTTTAAGAGCAGGCCATTAATGAAAAACACAGTGAAATATGACGCTTGAATGTTAAACAGGGATGGACAACAATGTGATTTTGCTTGGTTGAGGAAGAGATGGAGGTAATAGAAAAAGGCTTATCTAGGTAAGAAAAGTTATCTCATCAATGGTAGTGGGTATGGTTGCAATAAGAGGAAAGAATATCTCTATTTTTGTTCTACTGGGCAGATCAGTCATTGAAAGAATAAGAGGAATATTTCTGGATAAGGTTAATAGGCTTTTGAGGTTGAGAGATGAAATTAGCTAGGATGTTCTAGTAGTCTTTGATATGCTGAACTATGAATTTATAGCGAGAGAACCAATCTTTCCAGTGAAGTAATTGACTTTCTGGCAGAAATTTTATATTTGGATATAGTATTTTTAGAAAGGATATGTTTTCCATTTCTACTGTAAAAAGAAAAGGGCTAAGGTCGAAGTTAAACTTTTCTATACCTCTTTTAACTGCCATAATTTGTTCGTAAATTGCGTGATAATGCTTTTATGAGAGTTTAAATTATCCACTAGCATGTCCACAATAAAACACCTTTTATCTTTTCTATTAAAACCCCAAAAATCTTCACTAGCATCAGTTTGCAAGATTTGTTTTCCTTTGTCAAGAATCTTTAGTAGAGGTGGATGTTGACTGATCTTCTTTAATTACTTTACTGCCTTTATCTTGTCAAGGCCCCATAGTAGTGGTTTTTTCTTCAATAACTTCGACAGTTAACTAATATATTCTGATACATGAGGAATGAAATCCTAATATAGTTGACAATTCCTAGAAAATGTTGGATCTGTTTAATAGTAAGGTTCATGTCTAGGAAGTTTAATAGTTCACTAGCTATATGTGGATCGGGCTGGTAGAAACCATCATGAAACTTTATGCCAAAAGATTCTATATGGGCTGAACTAACTTTGCTTTTGTTGGCTGATAGCATGATCCCATACTTCTTTGTAAGGTCCAAAAATTGTCACAATAGGGCTTGATGCTCTTGTTGGGTTTGAGAATAAAGCAAGTACCATCAATGTAAATTAAAGCACTTGATATTATATCATCATAGATCCTTTTCATGGCTCTTTAAAACAATGAATGGGTGACTTTTATCCTAAATTGTATGACTTTCCATTGGTATTGGGCATTAGGTGTAATATTCCGTTACCCACATGAGGGCTAGAATTGTGAATTCTGAAATTTTGATGAGAAATTGGGAAAATGCATTTCATGCATTATTAATTTTGACATGCACATCTTTGTACATTTATATGATTGTACATGCATTCATGACATTTTCTGGGTACAATTGAGTTGTTAATTATGATTAAAATGTTTTTTGGCAATTTCAGAATTATTTTTGATATTTTTGGAATTTTAGTGAATTTTGTGAAAAATATTGATTTATTGGCCAATTATGGGGTGACAAGTGGCAACCATTAATTGGGA
>JANIHZ010000009.1:23669515-23679536 GCA_027478365.1 Erythroxylum rufum | reverse complement strand
AGTGTTAGCAACAAGTGTGTTAACCATTTCTTCTAAAGATGCACCCGAACAAAGTTGGCTTGCTTTTGTCTCTTGTCAGAATTCTTGCATTTCTTGCTGCATATCCTGTAGAAATTGCAAATTGTTAGCAGCCATAGTATTAACAAGTTCTTCTAAAGATGTAACTGAATTATGTTGGCTCTCCAGATCTTAGGCGCTATAACATGTGTCTTTTGGAAATTGCCCTCCATCCCTCCGAAATTGTAGAGTATTCTCCTGAAATTTTTACACCATATTACTTAACTCTTCTAGAGATGTACTGGAGTCATGATAGGAAGCTCATGGTCTGTATGAGAATTGTTGTGCGTCCTACAAATTATCATGGAAGTAATTCTGATGATCATTCCATCCATAACAAAAGTTAGGTTGATCAGTCCAAACATTATTATAGAATTGAGAATATGAATTATAAAAGAAATTACTTATGTCCATAATAAAAAAAATTCAACCGTAACAAAAAATGAAAAGATCACAAAATAATATAAAAGAAATCACTTACGAACAAATATATACAAAACACTAATTAAATTACAAATAAAAACTAAAACACCGCATTCCCCAGCAACGGTGCCAAAATTTGACCGCGCGTCGTTACGCTAGTCAAAATAAAATAACTAGACTTACTACTATAGCAGTGGTGAGTCTAGGTCGATCCCACAGAGAGTGTGTGTAATGTTTGTGAAATGAAATTAACCAGTGTTTACACTTAACAGGGGGTTTGGATTTTTTAAAGAAGAAAATAAAATAAAACTAACTAATAAAAACAAAGTAAAGAAAGCATGCAAAAATGATAAATGTGGGGAATTCGGTAAGAACCCGGTTCTTCGGTTTAATCTTGGCCTACACCTTGACTAAGCATATTTTATTCATTTGTTGTTCTTTAACCTCTTCTAGCAACTATTAATCGTGGGTTAAAAATTAACCCGAGTTTTTCCTTAGGTTTTGTTTAATCAAGATACGATCGTTAATTAAACCTAACCATCGAACAACCTAGGATATGATCTCTAGAATTAATTAGGTGGTAGCATTACGAATTAGGAAAACCTATTAATCAAGGCAACAACCACATATGATGCGTCATTTAACCTAGGTCATGTTATCCCTAATGACTACAAATCATTAGTCGCTACACATGAATTTCAACATAACAATTGACGGATTATATCGAAATTCTAGCAATGGGTTCGAAATTAACAATTCAATGAATGCATTAAAATCATCAATTCACGATACCCAATAGGTTCATACACAAATAACCGAATAATAAAGAAAATCTGATTATCCATACACAAAACCCAAATCAGTTAAAATCGGATAACACAATCAATTCCTAATGAGAGAAAGAAATAACAAAATAATAAAAAACAATACTTAACCCAGGTCATTGGTGTCGATTTTACCTCCGAACCGGTGTCGGGACATTTAGCCCTTCATGAATTTTTCCGATAAATTGTTTCAACCCACATAAAATCCCTAACAGAAATCCCTTTGATTTTGCCTCTACTGTAGCTCCTTGTGTTGTTTACTTCTGTCGTTTGTCTACTGTTGTGTCCTGTAGCTTCTCACCCTGTATTCATTGTTGCGCCGACACTGTGCTTGATTGAAGTCCAGCTCTCCCAGCTTCTCCAATCGCAGCCGCCAGCCTCTCCACTCCTCACCAGCGCCTGCTCCTAGCTGCTTCCCACTCACGCCCGACTCTGCCTTGTCTCTTTATTTCCTCTAATGCTCGACTCTTTTGTTTCTCTCCTGTTTATTCTCCTCACTGTAGCGTTGATGGGACCATTAAAGGTCACCCGTCAACTTAAAACATTGCTCTCCTCTTTTCTTTTTTCCAGCGCCGCACCTCACTTCTAATTCATTTCTTCCGTTTTTGCGTGATTATCTCTTTTTGTGCCGACACTTGCTTGTCCTCTCTATGTTTTGTGTCCAGCGTGGCTTTGGCTATTAATTTCCGTTACTTACATTCTCCACTACGTTTTTGGCTCCTCTTGTTGCCTCTTGTAGCTAATTAATTTGCGTGTGCTTTTATCGCCCCTCACAATTGCTGATTGAAGTGACAATTTAATTCATTCTGCTTCCTCTGTGCGTCTTGCCAAACGACGCCAATGCATGCTCTCCTCTCCACTTGATTTAAGCTCCTTAATTCGTCAGTTACGTTTACTCTAGCTAATTCACACTGAAGGTGTTTAATTTGTTGTCTACGGTGCATTGATTGCCTTTTCTGCTGGGTCCCTTCTTGATGGAACAATTTAATGGGCTGTCTCCCAATGTAGCATCCTCCCCTCTGTGCGCTGCCCTCATACGTTGTTCATCTTGCACCTCTGCCCTCCTTGTGTGATTTTTCAATTAAAATGCCACATGTTACGTTGGCTGCACTGATCCCTGGCTGTGTTGCGTGCAATGTATAGAGTTTCGTACCGTTCCGGTCGGTATCGGCCGGAACGTTCCGTACCGGCCAGAAAACGAGACCGGAATGGCCTTAAAAATACCGGAGATGAATTCCGGCCGGTACCGGCCGATTCCGGTAGGTACCGGCCGGTACTACCAATACCGAAAGCTTCTGGGGTCGTTTCGTAAAAAAAAATTATGAGGGACGATTTTGCAAATAAAAAAATTTTAACCTAATTTTATCTACCCTCCCCCCACTGCCGACTCCTCTCTCTTCGTCTTCTTCAGTTCTTCTCTCCTCCTCGCCGTCCTGACTCCCGGAGCCTCGCCGTCTGCCTCGCCGCCTGGCTCGCCTCGCCTCCGGCGTCCGGCCTTCTCCTCCTCACCTCGTGTCACCTCCGGCATTCTCCTCCTCGCCTAGCGTCAACTGCCTCGCCTCGCCTCGCCCCGCCTCGCCTAGACTGCCGGCCTTCTCCGTCGTCCTCCTTTCGCTTGCACACCGCAGACCGTCGACTGTTGTTTTGAGTTTTGAGTTTTGACAGTGACTGACTGTTGGTTGGTCTCCTGCTAACACAAAAAGCTTTTTGGGTTCACTCAACTTTTCATAAAAAGTGAAGCTGTTCGAAATTTGTTTCAGATTTTGTGCGGCTTATTAAATGAGTTTGTTGAAAGTATTAAATGTGTTTCTTGAAAGTTGAAACGGCCAAGTAAATTTTCAAGCGCTCAACATTTTATTAATACCGTACCAAACTCCGTATTTAATTTAATTTATACGAATATTATTATTTAATCATCATACAAATATAAATTTAAGAACAATACAAGGTATTTAAAATATTACAATTTCATCATATAATAAATAATAATTACATTAAAGCATCAAATAAAAAGAATAATAAATATTCATGACTCTTTAACAGTTATAATTTATAACAAGAGTTCATGCCGAAAAATTAACTAGAAGTGAAACCTGAAACAAAAATATTTATAATTATATTGCATATATAAAATTTAACATATACATCAAATATAAATGAAATTAAAAAAGGAGAAATAAAAACCTAGAATTTTATTCAATCGAATACTTACTTAAATTTCATTAACCTCAATTCTTATTTAGTACAAAATCCTTATCATTGAGAGAAGTCCTATCATCATCATGATTCAAATTTATTGCACCAAATGACATGGCAATATTTTCTTATCTACGATTATTTTTCAAGTCACTCTCATCTATCAAACTCGGTTTCTTAAAAACACAATATTTCAAAAGATCGATATGAATAAGGCAAATTAGATCTACAAAATTACTTATTCTATTAAGAGTCCCAGTAAACAATAAAATAAAATGATTAAAAAATTATAAAAAATTATATATCACTTAATAATGATAATAACATACTTTTTCTGAAGCTTAAAATTGTATCGAATAAAGACCAAGTCATTTAATCTTTTGTGCTCCAATTTATTCCCTTTTTTGGAATGAGTGAATTCAAATGTACTTCAATTCATTTCACACCCTATTGCACTCACACAATAATTTAGAATTCTCATTGCAAACATTTGCAATTCTAGAACACCACTTCTGAATTGATCCCACGAAGCAACTATAAGATAACAAAAGCAACATTATAAGCAAAATAAAGTGATGATTAATTTTCAATAGCAACAAAAGTATATATATATATATACTTGGATTAAGTTTATCTTTTTATTAAATAGTAATTGGCATCCCAAAATGTAGCACCCCACTCTCATAGGGCACATCCTCGAACATACCAGCGGTATTCAAGAACATACTCTACGAGGCTGGCATGCTAGAACAGTCAAACAATCGAAACTCGTTACAAATTTTTCAAACATCGCACGCATATTTAGGAAATCAATAAACAAATTGGGCCTGCTTTATTCATAAACATTTTCGTTCACAAGTGTTGCTACACTCATTGATCAATCTCATTAAAAACAATTCCAATTTGGAAAGTCATTATAAAACATAATTATTCAAATATACGTGATACAATAATTATGGAATACATTCTTTAATAAAATCTATGCAGACGTGAACTGATCCTGACCTCTATCTCTTACTCGAATGTAGTGGCTAGACTCCAATTTGTCTAACTGGAGATCTTGTCTAAGTTTGAAAAATATTCAAATTTTACGTTGAGTTTTGCGAACTCGGTAAGTGGACCATCCTCGATGGCTCACTCAATCACATACACGTCAATTCATAAAATCATATAATTCACATCACTTCATCAATTCAACATGTTGAGTCACATATATTTCATATTCACTTAAATCATATATCACATTCAAAAATCATTCAAACTATTTATTTCAACCATTTAAATCATACATATCAAATGCATATTTAGCACTCATGAGACTTACTTTCAATTGTTATTGTGTGTGACCGAGTGCCTATAACTGTTCTGTATCTATTATTGATACTGGGCTTATTGATAACTGTCTTGTATCCGTTGGGGATACCGGACTCATTATATATAGTGAGCCTTTGGCTCTTAATCAAATTTTAAGCTTTAAGCTCTTTTTCACTTTCTGAGCTTTAAGCTATTTTTCGGTAGCTACTCTGATCACAACAACCTTTATGTTGTCATGCATTCATGTAATGAAATGCATCAAATCACATAAGATCAATCGATCACTTTATTTCACTTTACACATTCACTTTTACATGTCATCGGACCTAAGCCCAGCATTCAACAAAAATGTTAAGTAATCACTCATTTCGTCAAATTAACATTCAATGAGCACTTCCAATATGTATTTCATGCATCAAACCCCTTAGACATTCAATGTCCGGAATCAACACAATCACATTAACATAAAAATTCAATACAAAAATTTAAACATAACATTCATTTAAAGTATGACCATCTAGGTTGACTCACAGTACGATCCAGATTAGCAATTGCTTCCATGATTCGGAAACGACTGGATGTGGACGTTCTATCCTGTATATCAACATTATGCAATACACATATCCCACACACATTATTAATTATACAATCGCGTAAACATTCAATCAAACACAAATGTATATCCGTCATGTATAATGCATGGTCAATTTGACTATTCCGGGTATGTTTCCTTAATCACATCTCTTGATCAATCAAACCTTATCATTTGTATGTGTCTAACTTATTATTAGGTTTACACCTCAATAACACTCAGTTATTCTAATATCATAATTTAATTACTAGTCATTTCTTTTCTAGCAGTATATGCTCTCAAAATATCAAATTCTCATTCACCTTTACTTAATACATATTGCTCATCTCTTTTGAATCACAACTACTATCATATGAACAACTTCATTCCCATTATACTCATGCCTTTGGTACTTTGATATCAATAATTCATTTACTAAGTTATAACATTATCAATCAATCATTCTAGCTTTTCTCATATTTTGGGTCAATTTTGCATAGTCATTAAGACAAGGAAAATGAAGTGTTTAGGCAATATTTTCTTCTAAAAAATGTTCCTGTATGTATTAAGTTTATAATAAACTAAAGTTCATACAATTCAGTTCAGTATTATACAAGTTATACACAAAATACTTCAAACTGTTCTCTCACTACAACAACACTTAGTACTCAACTTCGAAATAAGTTTTAAAACTCTTAGAGACAGAACTAAAATTCGATTTCTTAATGCAATTTATAGCCATATTACTCTATTTTAATCTAAATCAAAAATAATTTCATTTGGATATCTATAGATCAAGAGATGGCCAAAATACAGATGTCTGTTAAGTGAAAACACTACATTTAACAATTTCCAGTACACTTCATCATTTTCTTCCTAAACTCATCAATCAATCATTATCAATCCTTTCCTAATGAATTGAGATGACCATGAAATTTGGTGTAGAGGAAAGACAGTGGTGAGGAGTTCACGGTCCAAATTTCAAGTTAATTGGAAGTCCAGAGAAGAAGTTATGGCCAAAAGAGTGAAGGATGTTCAAAACTGTCGTATATCTCTGCACTCTCACTGTCACGATTATGCAATTCCAGTTGATTGTTCACTATCACAATCGTCGATCATGCATTGCTTGATTTCTCCATTATGTCACGATCATGTAATTCCTCTAAGGTTCCTCATTGTCATGATCGTGCACTGCCTTATTTTTCCTCTCTGTCATGATCATGCAGCTCCTCTAAGGCTCCCTCTCTTTCATGATCGTGTTGTGCACGATCATGACAAATAGTGTTTTGCAGATTTAACGAAACTGCAAATTTCATCACTTCTTCCTCTCTTTTGCTTAATCTACCATTTCTAACTAATTTCTTCACTATTTCCTCTTCATTCTTACTTCCATTTCAACTCAACTTATTCAAATACAAATCAAAATCTATGATTGATCATAAACATAAAAAACAGAACATATCGTTTACGCTTGTTCACCATATTTTCTGCACTTCTTCGTCTTCATTCACACCTTCATTTCATCTCTAATTTATCATTTTCATTCTTCCCATATCACAACATCACATTACTCCTTTTTCCTTAACTCTAGACTCATTTTAGCTCATTTCTAAAACACCCAAGGAGATTCACGTATAAGAACGTTGAAAACAGAGCATAAAACACCATTTATCTAACAAATTGTTTTGCACTCTTTTTACATCATCATAATGATCTTTCTATTTCAAAAATCATTTCAACAACATCTTATGAAAGGTTAATTGTCTCATATGCATAAATAAGACATTTATATGCACTGTTCATCAATCACAATGCGCATAAAAAATGACCATTAGTCTCACCATTTTGTAATCACCATATTTATTTCATATTCAAACAACTCATGAGCATTTAACATGTTACTTACTTGCTAAAACTCCTAGTTCTTCAAAATCACGTGAACCCTGGCTTTCCATGATACACGATGATCAATAGTCAAAGGTTGTAAGGTTAGATCTTTTAGTGATAGTGAAGAAGGTAACAAAGTGAAAGTAGCAAGTAAAGGGTGAGAGTAAAGCTTGCGTTCGTGGAAGTGAAGAAGCTTGTATAAGGTGAAGAAAGTCACGGAGAAGAAGAAGAAGCAAGATCAAAACAATTAATTTGGTCTTTCTAGTATGATCGTGGAATCAATACTAGGCTTGGCAAGTGACACTTGTCACTTATCCAATTTCTATGAGTTTAAACTAGGTTCTCTTATTTAACTAGTCCAATCATCTGCAATTTCTACTCCAATTGTCTCTCAATTCTCAATGACATTTGCCAATAAATCCCAAAGTCATCTATAAAATTTTCCACTGTCATTTGACTCTTATTTCTGCTACTATTCATCAATTGTTACGTTACTTGGCATTTTTCCTAGTCCAAAAATACCTTTAATTCCAGAAAATTCTCATATTTCACCAAAAATTCTAATTCACTACTTATACATTCCAACTTAATTTTTTTAAGACACATAATCCATTATTCACATTATAATTGCATTAAGACAAACTTTTATACCTAGAAAATGTCAAATGAGTGCATGAACAATTCATTGTAATGTGTGCAATTATCAAGTTCACATGTGTATATGCTAACATTATACATGAGCGTGAAATGCATTTTCTAATCTCTCTTGCTATTTCTTAATTATAGAAATCTAGGGTTCTAACCCTTAGTAAGGAAACAGGATGTTACACAAAATCACTAGAAGCATTCTTATAAATCTCCATTTATAAGCTTAGGAGATCTTGCATCATCTCATGGGTAACAACTGTTATAATAGTTAATAGCATTCCCTTATTAACTTCAGCTTTCTTTGTAAAAATTAGTCTAAAATAGACATTATGATTCCAAAATGCCCCAATTGCAAACAATGGAGAGTAAAATTGCTTTTTCCATTTGTCATTGATGATTCCAAGATAAGGTGTGTATAAAAAAGACCTAATTTTCATATTGGCCTTAGATTACTTCCTTTACCCTCTCCATGACATCATAAAAAACAACTTATTGTTGTGTTCTCATCACTATCAGCCAAATGAAGTACCCAAACTAAAAGCTCATAAACTTGGATGACAAATTGACATTAGGACCAAAATTCTAGAAACTCCCAATCTAGTATTAGATTTAGGATGCTGAGATGCAACATACTTATTATTTGTAAACATTTGTGTCAATTCTTTTTTCATCACAATAAAACTCTAAATTGATAAAAATTTGTGCAAATCCTGTAATAACAGGATGACACAAATTCCTATCATTGGTGAAATCCTTTCTCATTAAAGTCAAAACTCATGCACGGTTGTAGATGAACTTGGTCACCTTTTTTTTCTGTACAGTCTGATCAATAATAGGAAAATACCTAGCATCCCCTATATTTTCCAACATCAACTCAATGCAATGTACAGTATAAAGAATCTAATAAAAAGAATTATACTTGCTTTGCAATCTTCTTCCAACAGCTTTATAAGCAAAATCATTATCAGTAATGAACTGAAAAATATTTTCTAGCTCAACTTCATTCACAACTTCATCAAATATTTTAAATAAAGTATAGCATTCCTTATAAGGCCAGATAGACTTTACAAACATTCTGCCCTTTATAGAATAAACTAAAAAATTAATAATAGGCTCATATCTTATATTTGTCCAACTAGCACACCTGATTGAACACTCAAAAGTAGCCTAATTCATTCTTTTTTATCCAAATAACTTTTAATTTCATAAACAGATATACTCAAAATTTTACCTCTTTAGTCATCAATTGAAGGAGCTTTGTATCTTGGTTGTAAAAACTAATGGTATCTACCATAGGCTAATAATAATAAGACTGAGAAGTATTAAATGCTATACTTGAGTCATACCACCATCTAGCCATTGTCATATCCACATTATGAACTGCTTCTCTAGATTATAAGGCATTACGGATTGAAGGCTGAGCTCTAGGAGTTGTTTGTGGTATAAAAAATTTAGACACATGTCTTCTTCTTTTCCTAACATCAGGTGCAACGTTCCTTTCTTTTTGGGCAAAGATACTACCACCTTCAACATTCCCACTATTATCATGAACACCAATAAAAGAAATTGCACTACTAATTTTGTAATTCAATCTTTTCCTTCTATCTTTCTCTTGCTAATACTCTTCAAGCAAAGCCTTCAATTTTCTATTTCACATCATGACTCACTTTTTTATAAGGTTTCACATGACATTTGACCCCAGTTAAATGCTTCTTTAATATGGTGATTCATTCACCTTTCAAATGCTTGTTACAAAATAAACAAATGGTATGATTCCTCATTCTGAGAGCCAATCCAATATGATCAAAAGCTTAATCATTAAATCTTCTTGAAGTAGTTTAATTATCAGGAGTATTTAAAATTCCTTCCATTTATCTGTAAAAATAAATGAAGACGTGTCAACATTAAATTAATAAATGCATATACTATTTTCTACTATGTATTTAACTACCTATAAGATAAGATGATGAATGTGTATTTGCTACTTATAAGATAAGATTAATATTTGTAATTTTATTTTCTAATAATAACAATAAACAATATAAAATGCAAACATTTAATTTTACTAATTTAATTACATTTATTGAATGATTTAATTATA
>JANIHZ010000009.1:23646802-23664697 GCA_027478365.1 Erythroxylum rufum | reverse complement strand
GGATGATAGATTTGTGTTCTTTGATGTCCAATGACACTTATTCTTGAAGAAATTTCGTGTATATGGTGATTTGGGGGTTAAACCAAAACCTAGGGTTTTGAAGGTTGAGCTGTCATGGGGACAAATTCGTGGCTCTCTTTGTTCATTTTTGTTGAGCTATGTAACGTGCAAATCTGGAGAAACTCAAAACATAGAAGTTGTATATATATATGTCTCCTATCTCCATGAATTTTTCCACGATTTTAAGGTGACCCGAATAAGGGTAATAGGCCCCGATTTCATACTGGTTCAGAATACAAGCGAGATTAAAACGAGAACTGAAAGTTAATTGTTTGAAGACCTTAGGGTCAGAATGGGATGATGCGTTCTTCTTAATAAATGTTCCAAAATGTGTCTTCTAAGTGTTGTACAAAGAAAATTTTAATTGGATGAGTTTTCTACTAGATATGGCTGAATAGGTGAAGCATGTTACTAAACTTGGAGTGACAGAAGAGAGCAGAAACAGGTCAGGTTTGTAAATATCACAATAAATCCAATTTGCATCATTTTTGATCCTTCTTTGGATATGTGATATCCATATGAGTCTATTGAAAATGAAGCTTATAATCACCTCAATTGGATGGGAAAGGAATGCGTTATAAGGTTTTCGGTCAGTAAAGTTCTGACTCATGACTGCATGTTAAGACTGATTGTAAATGGGAGATTTGCATCTCCTTAATGACCGAATTAGAATATGTTCATAAAAGAAGAAATGTGAGTTTATGTGTAAACTAGAGGTCTGCAAAGTTTGAAAAACATTGGACCTTTTTGTTAAGAGTTATGCCTTCACGAATGGGACTTATGCAGATTTTTATGATATTTGTTAAGAAATGAGGCTTATGTGAGAATGACTAATGAGGGTATATGTATTTTCATGCATGTTACCCAATAGCTTGTGAAAGCGGACAAGGGATAGAACTAGAAGTTGTACCTAGTACCTCCCAAGTTCAAGAAAGGTAGGAAAGAAATCAGAATTTCTGAGATAGTCGAGGTGAGTATAATCATACTACTATACTTGTGTAGTAATCCTTTGTTTTATCTTACGGCTTGTTGAATTGTTCTTGAATCCATATGACTTATTTGACATAGGAATCTATGTAGTTGAGTCTAGCATATAGTATGCCAGATTGACCAGATTATTTCAGATTCTTTGCATCTTCTGGTTCCCTTATTGTGTTGAACATATTGATTGCGATTCTTTGATTAATCATGTTTTCCATATTAGCCATGATTGATGAGTTCACAGAATACCTAGCTGATAGGGTATATTATCAGACTATGTGCACATAGATAACCCCCGGTGATGGGTTAGATCCAGGTCCTACCTAGAGAGGGCAGGCCTCCAGGGGCAAGGTTAGGCCGACCTTGTCAAGAATCAGAAAAGGGGAGATATGTCGTACTAGCATGCCTCTATCTCTTACTAAGAATTTCAGAAAGAATCAGAAAAGGGGAGATATGCCGTACTAGCATGCCTCTGTCTCTTCCTAAGAATTTCAAAAAGAATCAGAACTCATAAATGAGAAAGCTCGGAACTAGAAATTCAGAAAGAAACCAGAATTTAAAAAGAACTAGAAATTCAGAAAGAAACCAGAATTTAGAAAGAACCTAGAATTTAGAAAGAACCTAGAATTTAGAAAGAACCCAGAATTTAGAAAGAACCTAGAATTTAGAAAGAACCTAGAATTTAGAAAGAACCAAGAATTTAGAAACCAGATTTATGTTTTTTTTTTAACAATTCTTATTGAGCTTATTATTGATATTCATATTATTGCCGCAATTGAGATTACTACCTATTTATTCATTGATGCCATATATTGTGCTCAGAATGCCATAGATCATTCTTGTGAAGCTAGCCTTGTATTACCTAGCCTCACAAGCATGGTAGTATGTTTATAACTCACTGAGTCACATTGTAGACTCACACCTCACTATCACCATTTCAGGAGATTAGCAGACCGATCCAGAGAGAAATCCAAAGGGGCTGGACAATCAGCGATGTATGTTTTAGCATGATGTTAGTATAGATGCTTATAGTTGCTCTATGGTTTGTCATAGTCATATGTGCATAAAACACGTATGGATATACTATGTTATTGAGAATGATGTCGATTGATGATTTGAGATGGTCATAGATTAGCAGTTTATAAGTAGATGATGTATGTGAAAATTGTGGTTTGGGATCCTTACTTCTTACAACTTATTAAGCAGGTACAAGGATTAATCAGATAAACAAATAGTTCATGTTGGATTTTAGTAGAATATAGAAAAGTGGGGTTTACTACGGGTTTTGGTAGCTTTAAGCCTACCCATTCCCTAGTGCCAACACGGCCCAAAAAGGTGGGTCGTGTCAACTGACTTTCGAGTTATAGCACCTCCACCAAAAGCAAATACATATCAACTAGTAGATTTTATCTCATACGAATCAGAGACCCAATTATCATCACTATTTACAATAATAGTCTGTTTGATTAACTTCCAAGTTATAACACCTCCAATAAGATTAAATACCTATCCACCAGTAGATTTTATCTCATATGACTTAGAGATCCAATTAACGTTACTATTCCCTTCTAATATAGCAAGAAATCTACTATATAAAATACCATAATTCATGGTACCTCTCAAATATTTCATTAGTCTAACTAAAATGGCACATTAATCATGGTTGGGATTATGGGTATACCTACTTAGTTTACATACAACATAAGCTATACTAGAATGTGGATAGAAGCTAAAGCAACCACAATAAAAATTGATGAAATTTCAGTTATAGGTGCATAAGTATTAAAATAACCAATATTACGCTTTTTAGTAAAACCTTTATCAACCAAATGAGCTTTATATTTATCAATAGAACCATCAGGTTTAAATTCCTTTCAAAAATCCATTTGCAACCTATAAGTTTAACACTGAGTGGTAAATCTACCAAATCCCAAGTTTTATTTTATAAAATAGAGTCAATCTCTTTTTCCAAAATGATACATCAAAAGAAGAAATTACATCAAAAAATGATAAAAGATCACTTTCAACGAGAAAAGTGTAAATATCATTTCCAAAGGATAATTTGTTTCTTGGTCTTGTGCTCATTCTTAACTACTCATCAGAGTGTTCATAATCAATATTAATAATGGGAACATAAGAAGTTTTCTCAGAAAGTGAAAAAATATATTCAAAAAATTATGTGTTCTTTGTCTCAATGATAGCATTACTGTTCGAAATTTTAATTAGAAAAACTTTCATAACTTCTAGATTGTAACTTATAGTATTGTCCCGCAAAGATTGTATAGTCACCCAATAATTTTTGTAAAATTTGTTTAAGGTAAGCAATAAGATAATTAATTAAGAATTAAACTAAAAACAAAGATATCCTAAATAAATTATGAACTAGGCAACAATAAAATTGTTGATTAATAATGAAAGCTAAGAATTATTCCTATCCTTATTTATTTTCACTCTACCTTTTTAAATTAATCATACTTGATCCTCGATATCCTATAGTTATGATTACCCTCTCTTGGGATCTAATTAAGCAATCTCAATTAAAATAGATAGAAATTGAATTGTGACCTCTCAATCTATCAAAACTCTTTCTAACTATGAAACTGGTTTTAAAGAAATCCTATTGATAACTAATAAACAATTAAGATCTCTCTTCAATTGCCTATTAATTTGATGTTTATAAGTTTATTGAGTTACCAACTCTCATTATGTAACAAAATACAAGTGAATCAATACAATCTCCCAATTCAAATTGATTATAAAACAACAAACATCACAAGTATATTCATTAAATCAAGAATGTAAAATTCAATAAATAATTCAAGAATAATTCCTAAAAAGGAATTTAGCAATTCATAGATGTAACTAAATACCCAAGTTCAATCATCATTACATCTAACAAAAATAACAAAATAAGAAAAGAGCGTAGAACAAAATTTGGAAGTCTTCTCTTCTTTTGCTTAAGTTGGAAAAGTTGTAACCTTATTCTTGAGAATTCTTGCTTTGATATCCTCTTTAATTTTGTTTATGCAAACTTCAAGTGGTGTTTTAAACTTATATATACTTTTGATTCTTCTAGGGTTTTTTTATGTGTATATCTCTATAAAATAGCCTCGAAAAGTTAAAAGTATGAAAACTCGCATCCTGAAAAACACCTTGTATGATCGTTTATGGGATTACTCCAACCACCTAACATAATCATCCAACCTCCAAATTGCTGCTTCCTTGTTGCATAATCGTGCCAAACTTATTTCTCCAACTTCTTCTTCATTTTTTCCTATCTTCACTCATCACCAAACACATCAAACAATCCTTGAAGTATATAATTAAGTTCAAACTCTTGCATTAAACAACAATTACTAAAAAAAACACATAAAACATTAACAAGAACATAAATCTAAGTCTTAAACATATAATTATCATCTTAAAAAACACTAAAAACACACTCTAATACCTAGAAAATATACTAAGCTTTACACCTATCAACATCCCCACATTTAAATCTTTACTTATCCCTAAGCAAAACTAAAACCATAAACCAAATAAACCCAAACACACAATCATGCAACAATACAATAATGGTACAATGGCATCAAATCTTATGAAATTAACTTAGCCACAAACATCAATCATTTAAAAAGTTCAAACACACAAACTTATTCCATTCATGTTCAAATGCTTTAATTTAAATACATATATCAACCAAAATATAAACACCTATTCATACATATATGACACTTGTAAGCAAGCAGTCATTCTTATATACCACTTAAAATAGTAGGCCATCATTAAATACCCATTCATGAAATTTATTTTGACATCTAATAAGAAGATCCATAGGTTCAATTTTATTGTCAACATCATATTATCAAGCTTGGTTGGAGTGTCATTATAGCCTTTTTATGTGAAGACAAATATTTTGTTATGAGTGCCCTAAGTTTCTCAACTATATCACAACTCACAACTAGCTACTAACTCTATTCTTAACCCTTTTTTTACAGGTCAATGGAATAGGAAATGTATTTAGCACATTTATACAACACACTTTCATGTTTTTGGTGTTATTTATTTTATTTTATTTATTTATTTTCAATTTTACCTACATCACTTCTTCCTACTCAATTACTCTCATAAAAAGCTACTAATGATGTCTACTCATTTAGATGAATTTAATTACAAGTGTATCCAAACAAGTGTCAGACAATGAAAGAATAAGTACAATATTCTAATCAACATGCATATTCACCTCAAATACACTTAAAACATAAACTCTACAAGCTAATGTTTCTTCACAATTTAAATGATCATGTTCATAAATAAGCTAATTCCTTTCAATCTTATCTAATTGACATATTCACACAATGCACACATCATACAACAAAATGTTTATAAAATGCCAACCTAATAAAAAACTAACACAATGAAAATGTAAACTCACATACAAATTATATGTAAATGTAGATATGTCTCTACTCTTGAACAATACATTGTCCTCAATGTGGAAAAAAAACGCAACATAAGCAAACAAAACTTAATGAAACAACAAAAATAAAAAGAAATAAAAAGGAAAGGCAAGAGTACTCATGGACATGGACACCTTGCACTGAAAAGAACTTTAGTAACTTCTTGGTTTGGTAGCGATGATTATGACTACCTCATTTAATTATTTTCCTATGGTATCCATATGACCCTCAAGGCACTTGTTGTTCTCTTCTAGTTTGTCGAGCACCGTCTCCTAAACTTATTCTTCTTTTTCAAACTTTTTATCGGAGGATTTGATTGTTGTTGTTGTGGTGATGTATAACTAGACCTCGCCTGTCATGTCTTATGCTTACTTTTTGATTTGGAGTTGAGATAATAGATTTTCATACCATGGGACTCGAATATCTCAACCCTCCTTAAATGAGTATTTTTAGTCTTTTTGTTAGTCCTTCGCAATCAACATCATAGAATTGGGCTAAAGCAGTAAGCAAATAACTCATCCCTAAATAGCTAATTTTCTTTAAAAGTGAAGTAATTATTGTATGAAAAATATGAGTTGTTGTGTAAACATTAATTTTCTTATCTATGCAATAAAGTAAAAATAAATCATTTGTGGAACATTTGTTACTCTTACTTTTTCCAAACACAGTGTGACATAAATTTAAAGAGCAATAACTGTTTTGAACTCCGTATAACATTGTTTTATGCATTATATGGATTAAATGCATTCAACTTAGTTAATTTAGTCCAATATGCAATGGCATGAAAATCATTATGCTTGTCAATAATTTTTTATTTGGGGAAACCAAATATTTCTTCCATAATAAAATAATCTATGTTACAAGGTTGGTCATTTTAATATGTCAACGTAGTGTAAAATTTAAGAGTTAGTTCTTTATACACCATATAATCACACCGAATGAACTTATCCCAATAAATTTTAGCATTTAAAGACTTAATTTTTTCTTTCAAATTCAAATCTTCCAAAATTTCAAAATTGAAATAACGAGGTACATCAATATTTTTAAATATAAGTTTGAAGAATCTCTCACCTTCCTTTTTAGAGAGAATTAGGAAAGGAACATCAAAATCAATCATCAAATTTTATGCACCACTTTTGAATAACTTCTTTATCCCTTTTAGTTCAGACTTATGAGCAAGTTGCTTAACTTTTGGCACCATCTTATTGGAAAACCTGCAAAAGAAGCACAAAAATACAAAAAAAATGTAAGAGAGAGAAAGGACAAAAAAGTACTTACAAAACATCCACAAAAGGTGATTTCTAGTTAGGCAACGCTTGATTTGAAGGTTAGGAATGTTTAAATGGAATAAAAGTATAAGAAAAGCATGATATCTTTATAAAAAGCTATTGAAATTTGAGAGAAAATAAGAAAAGAGAGAAAGGGACTGTTAACTTAGAGAGAGAAAGAAGTGAGGAGGAAAAAGAAAAGTGCTTTAAATAGGCTAAGGTTTTGTGGTGGAGGAATAAAAAAAATGATGTGCATGATTGTTCAACTGGGCAAGGACCCTCTGGCAAGGTCGTGCATGGGTTGCATGATAGTGCTAGTGGGTTATTCCTCCATAATTGAGTGATCATGCAACTGCGCTATCATGCAACCTCCTAGATAATTTTCCTAGCCATTTTACACACTTTAAATAATGAACTTCCATCATTTAACTCACTACAAAATAAACATAAAACATAAAAATAACAAATCACTAACAAACATGAAATTACAAAAAACCTAACTATGTATAACATTAATTTTAAGGTCCCTAGATTGACCATTTTAGTGCATTTATTTTAACCAAGATCTTTTTTGGATGTTAAGGTCTTATACATCTTCATATGATTACTTATGCTTCTTATGTCCTAAATTTTCTGTATCATAACTCTCATTTTCCTTTTAATTTTCTCCACCACTCTCTTTTCTTGTTCCTTATCAGTTTTCAACTCTAGAAAGGATGGTTTCTCAATAGAGGGTATCATAGGTGCTTCCATTCTCATTAAGATCTCTGTCTTCAATGGATCACCCAACTCCTTCTTTCCTAGCTCTCCTTCGTCTTCTACTTCCCCAACACTCATTTATTCTTTATAGTTCTCCTTTTGCTCTTTTATACACTTATCCACTATATCTATCTTCATGCAAAAGTTTTTTTTCCTTTTCCTTCTTCAATACTTTATTTATGTTAAATTTCACGTACTCATCACTAATATGAAGAATGAGTTTCCCTTCATAAACATCCACCAAATCTCTTCTTGTATTCATAAATGGTCCACCAATAATTAATGGACAGGTTTGATCCTCTTCAAAGTCCAACATTACGAAATCTACAGGAATAACAAACCTGTCCACTTTTACTGTACATCCTCGATGACGCAAAGCGATTTTTTTATAGATTGATCTGCCAACTGAATAAGTATGGACGTTGGCTTTACATCTCCTAGCTTCAAATTTCTGAAAATAAATGAAGGCATAAGATTAATACTTGCTCCTAAGTCGCAGAAACATTTAGCAAATTATAAATTACCAACTACACTAGGTATAGTAAAACTCCTTGGGTCCTTAACTTTTGAAGGCATATGGCTAGTAATTATAAAGCTACAACTTTTAGTCAAATAGGTCGTTTGATTATCCTCCTAAGTTTTCTTGTTTGATAAGATTTCTTTGAGAAACTTCACTAACTAGGGTATGCTCTACAAAGCTTCCACAAAGGACAAGTTAAGTTATAATTTCTTTAACTTCTCCACTAAATTTGCAAATTGTAAATCCATTTGATTCTTCTACAGCCTTTGTGGAAATGAAATCTTTGGTGCATATGGAGGGGGACGAACATAAGGAGTTTCCTCTTTAAATAAATTATGATCTAGGCAGCAGTAAAACTGATTGATTAATAATGAAAGCTAGAAATTATTTCTATCCTTATTTGTTTTCACTTTACCCTTTTGAATTAATCATACTTGATCCTAAGAATCCTATAGTTATGGTTACCCTACTCGAGATCTAATCAAGTAATCGTAATTAAAATAGATATAAATTAAATTGTGATCTCTAAATCTATCAAAATTCTTTCTAACTGTAAAACTGGATTTGAAGCATCCGATAAATAACTAATAAACAATTAAGATCTCTCTTCAATTCTTTATTAGTTTGATGTTTATAAGTCTACTGAGGTACTAGCTCTCACTGTACAATACAACACAAGTGAATTAATCAAATCTCTCAATTCAAATTTATTATAAAATAATAAACATCACAAGCATATTCATTGAATCAATAATGTAAAGTTTAACAAATACAAGAACAATTCCTAAAAACGAATTTACCAATCCTTATATTAAACTAGTTATCCAAGTTTATTCATCATTAACATCTAACAACAACAAGGAAATATGATTTGTCAGAAGTGAGAAAATGAAAGTTTGAGGATATTTAGAAATAAGAAATATGACATAGTCCGATATGTTAGACATAGATTTAGTATTTGTAATTATGTTAGCGAATATGGTGACAGAATTTTGTTGTGGATATGTACTTGAATTGATGTGGATGTGAAAAGGTTTTCATAGATTGACTGAGAAAGAAATAGAGACATAGGTGGAAATGACAAGATTTAAGGTGTAAAAGTAAAGAGGAATTGAAAGGTTCAACTAGGAATTGAAAATGATTATTTAATTGGTGTGATAAGAGTTATGATCCAGTAGAAGATTATGTTAGTGAATTCGATATCAGAATGTTAAGATGGCTATGTGTTTATGCTTCTAAATTGATTAAGAACATACGTATGGAAAGTGAAACAAATGATAGTGATATATATAGAAGTCCTCAAGGTTATGTTGACCAGTTATTAGGAACACACAGTTGAAAATGTGGTTACATTGATGAATAATGTGATTGAGTGCATACGAGATCTATATATAGATATGGTGTAAGAGATAATCTATGATTCCTATAGCAAAATCATAAGATGAATCAGAGTAACAAGATGGAAGTATGATGTAGGTGATTATGCTAGAAAGATAACTACTATGGAGAAAATCATTTGGGAAAGGTAAGTCAATTAGGAAATTGAAAGAAACCTGAGATGTTTTAGGGAACTAATTAAGATCGTAGGATATTTGAATAAGAAACTACATCGAGCATTTTGCTGAAATTAGTAGTTTGGAAAAAAATTATTCGAGTGAAAAAGTTACTTGGGAGACTGAGGAAAACATAAGACCGCACTACCTCCAATTGTTTGGTCTCTTATGTAAGAATTTTGAGATGAAATTCTTTAAGGGGGGAGAATTGTTGGACCCTGAACGTTTTCTTAAAAGTTAGACCTATTGAATGAGAAAATTTTTGAATTAGAAATGATAGACAAGAGTAAAGTAGTGAATGAGGAATGTGGATAGATTCATGTTTTGGTTTGGTGTTTTTGGTGGATAAGAGATTTTGAAATGGAGAGAATTAAGGTGAAAGTTAAAGTAAAATGAAAGCAAAAATGTATTTGAATATGTGTAGTAAGTTGTTGAAGGATATGTATATATGTGTATGTTCTGTTATTAGTATTCATGATTAATCATGGACTATAATTTCTTTATGGATGATATTGATTTGAAATGGAGTTGAGAATGAGGAGTAAATGAAGTAGAAAAGGTGACCTTGGTATGAGTTGTGTTAAGGAATGATTTTTGAAGTAAAATGGGTAGTTGATCTGGAAAATGTTCACTGAGTATGCTTCAATCTTTTAGCCTCAACTTTTTCTCTAGTTATCCGAACAGGATGATTCTTAATTTGAATTAAACTAGAAATATATGGCTACATTTCTTATGAAGACATAGAATTTAAATTCAGTCCTTAAAAATCTCAAAATTTGACATAAAGTTAAGAACTGGGCGTAGTGCATTGGTGGATGAATGTAAAGTTCTGTTCTGACTTCAGGGGAAATTTTGGATTGATATAGGTACAATTAGGCAAAGTTGTCTTCTAAAAATGGTAGGTATTTCTTTTATCTTTCTAACGATATATAGTATGAGAATTTTGGACATTAGAGTCAAAAGTTATGGTCTTTATAAGTGGACATGGTCAGGAGTATAGATAGTATCGTCTGTGATGACGTCATATCATTTGTAAAATGTATCATCTGTGATGACGTCATATCGTCTGTGATGACATCATATTGTCTATGTTTGACTTATGCTTCTTCTATGTTTGACCTTTTGCACACTATCGTCTGTTCTTATTTTTGACCCTTTTGGATGCTAGAATTTGTCTTTGATGTCTTGATGAAAGTTGTAGATATTGAAGTCCTCTTTCCAACCATCCAAAGAACACCTTAATCTGATATCTATAGGAAAAGTTATGGCAAATTTCCCAATCCAATATTGTTTGGTGACGTCATATCATCTGTGATGATATCATATCGTCCGTAAAGATGTATCGTCTATGAAGATGTATCGTCTGCAAAGATGTATCGTCTGTAGAGATGTATCATCTGTGATGATGTCATATTATATGTGATGACGTCATATCATCTGCAAAGATGTATCGTCTGTAGAGATGTATCATCTGTAATGATGTCATATTATATGTGATGACGTCATATCGTCTTAAGTTGACTTTGCTTCGTCTTAAGTTGACTTTGTTTCGTCTGCTATCTGATTCGTCTACTTTTTGATTCGTCTACCTCCTTGCTTCATCTGCTTCTTGCTATCGTCTGCTTTCTGCTTCGTTTGCTTTTTGCTTCGTCTGCTATCTGATTGTCTACCTTTTGATTCATCTGCCTCCTTGCTTCGTCTGCTTCTTGCTATCATCTGCTTTTTACTTCGCCTGCTTTCTGCTTCACCTACTTTCTGATTCGTCTGCCTTTTGCTTCGTCTGCCTCTTTGCTTCATCTGCTCTTTGCTTCGTCTGCTCTTTGCTTCGTATGCTCTTCGCTTCGTCTGCTCCTTACTTCATCTACTCTTTGCTTCATCTTCTTTTTGCTTCGTCTACTTTTTGATTCGTCTACTTCTTACTTCGTCTGCCTTGTGCTTCGTCAGTTTTTCTCAATTCGTCTCACCTTTCATCTTAGGTTGACTTTCTACTTCGTCTTATATTGACCAGAGCATCTTCTGGTCCTAGTTTGACACTCTAGATGATAGAATTTATCTTCAATGTCTTCTTGAAAGTTTTATATATCAAAGTCCTCTTTGAAACCATCCTAAGATGATCTTAATCCAAAATCTGTAGAGAGAGTTATATCATTTGTCCCAAGACAGGTTTAATATGATTGAGGGCCAAACCTTGTTTGATTCTTTCGGCTATAACTTTGTTATTTGACCTCCAAATGAAGTGATTTTTGAACCTATAGATTCTTAACACATTTTTCTGTCCCTAAATAGAATTTAATAGCACTTGGTATTGATTCAAAAAAGGATTGATTGAATCAAAGTAAGGGCATTTTTGGCTTAAGGGCATTTTTGGCAAGATACTTAAGGTTAAAAGAACATAAGCTTTTAAGGAAGGATGAAATGGACTTTTTGGACTCATTAAGGGTATAATTGGAAGAAGAAGTGTTGTCTTGCTTATAAATGAAGAAGAAAAATGTGAATGGAGGGATAAAAAAAGAGAATAACGAAAATGAGAAAGAAAGAGAAAGGGAGTTTGATGGTTTGAGAGAAAAGAAGAGAGTTGAGCTAGGGTCTAATTTGTCTTAGTCTTTAAGAAAGATTTTAAAGCTGTTCAAGAAGAGAAAAAAGAAGAGGAAGAAAGAGTTTCCAATTGAGCTAAAGATTCCTTCATTTGGTGAAGAATAAAGGTAAGATCATTTTGAATTTTTTGGATTTTTGAAAGGATTTTAGTTCATGGAGTTTAAAAAATATTTGGGTTTAAGTATTCAAGAATCAATTTTAATGATTTTGTATTGTGGGATTTTCCCTTTGGATTCCTATTGAATGAGACCTTGTTTTTTTTGGAGAACCAAGAGAATCCTACCTAAGAGCAAGGGGAAAGACAACCTTGACTTGGATTTTGCAAGCAAATTAGGTGGGTAATATATTCATGGTTATTGTGTAAATGGGCATTTTGCCTATGTGTGTGTATATGTTGAATTGCTAAATTGTGAATTGCTATGATGTGTTTTATATCATGCCTTGAAAGAAGTGCAAAATTTTTTAATTGTTGAATTGTGACTTTGATCATGTTATGCCTTCAAATATTTCACGACATTTTGTACAAATGAAAAGAAAGGAAAAAAGCATGAAAGTATGAGCATTTGATAAAATGATTTTTGAGGATGATTATATCCTTCTGTCTGGGCAAGAGTGGAACCATTCTATTCGTCACGTGCATGTTGACAAGAGCCTTCTCCAGGCTGCTTGCTTGTGACATATGGGCTCCGAAAATGGAATCATTCTGTTCCTTGTGCAAACTTTGATTTCTCCATTCTATTTCCGTAGAACCCTCAAGCCATTTGTTTGTACATTACATCATTGAATTGTCAAGTATGATGCATATTTGAAAGTTATGTTTGATGGATGAATCCTCATGATATGTTCTATGTGATAACATTCAAATTATGAAATTTTGAGCTTGAATTGTGGATGATAGAATTGCTAGAGTAAATGGGATATATATATTCACTTTGTTGCATTTATATATAGATGTGTGTGCTTGAATTGTATGGCTCGTTGCCAATGACTATAAATATATAAGCCACTGAGCTTCGCAGCTCACCCCATTACCTTCCACTTCACAGGTGAAGAAAAAGCAAAATAGCATTGATCCTTGTAGAGTTAGGCAAACACCAAGAATAGAGACTTTTGTAATTAAGTCAGTTTTGTAAATTTTGGTATTTAGAAATCATATTAAGCATAAGCATTCAATTATATCATGTGTATTTTGTGTTTGTAATAAGCCAAAGGAGTGGTTTCGAAATGTAAAGATATTATGAAAACAAGCATTTTGTTCTGTAATGGGCCCAAGTGATTTCTGAAACTCTGATGTGTTCAATAATGTTAGAATTTTTGTGATTGAAATTGTTTTAAATAAATCGAACCGCTTTGTTTATCGATTTTCCGCATATGCATTTATTGTTTAAGAAAATTTGCAATCAGATTCGACCGTCTTATGACTCCAAATGTTGGACTCCAGAAGCGGGGTCCAGCATTGTTTGGTATCAAAGCTGAAGAAATGTATTTGTTCAGGTTATATGAATTCCGAATGTTGGATTTTGGAGGTGGTCCAACAATGTTACTTCAATTATTACCTCAAAAAACTCTTATAACTCCCTTAAAGATAGCTCATCCTATTGTTAGGAGTTCTGCTTGCTCCTCTAATGACAAAACAGTGGAAGAATCTATGATGGATAAAGACTTTAATAGTATAACTAAGAGGAAGTCTAAAAGAAAGCAGAAAGGTAAGATAAGTTCTCCTTCCTCATGTTAATTCTTTTATGGAAGATTAGAAGGCTTAATAGCCCCATCAAACAACAAGTTTTGCTAAATTATATTCAGGATATAAAACCAATGCTCATTGGTATTTTAGAAACTAAACTTTAAAAGAATCATTGTAACAAATTAAACTTTGTGAAAAATCACTGGCCAACCATTATAAACCACCACTATAGTGGTAGGATTATGATCTCTTTTGATCATGAAAATTTGGAAGCTTATCACACAATTATAACTTATCAAATGGTTTGTTTATATCTTAAGTTGAAACAACAAAATATTCATTTTCAAGTTACTTTTGTATATGCTTTTAACCTTGCTTTCTAGAGAATTCATTTATGAAATAAACTAAATGAAATTAGGAAAACTAAGATTTAGCCTTAGATTATTCTAGGGAATTTAACTTATTATTTCTCTTAAAAGTAGAGATGGCAATGGGTCGAAGCCCTGCCAAACCAGAGGCAACCTGAACCTAACTCAGCCTGCCTTATTTTTTTCAATTTAAAATGTCAAAACGATGTTGTTTTGCATATAAAGGTGGTGCCTTAGGTCAGGTCCAGTTGTCATCTTTAAGAAAATTATTGCCCCAAAATTACTTGAAAGATTCCAGGGATTACGCTAGCTCTAATTAGGTCATGAATCTTAAAATTGAGGTTCATTTTTCATATAGAGCATCAAACAAAAGGAACAATGGTTATTGAGGAAGAAAATTGATAGGGCTTTAGTGAATTCACACTAGATCTCTTCATTCCCAAAGAGTAGAGCTTCTTTTAACAACCAATTAGTTTCAAAACTTATTCCAATTCTTGTCCAAAACTTGCTTATTTATGAGAGGAGAAGCTTCCATTATAGATTTAATAACTTCCTAGTGAAGGTTGAAAGATTTAAGGTAACTATCCTAAAGGAGCTTGAGGCTAATTTTCAGGGGCATAAGATGTTCATTTGTTTGAGAAAGTTAAAGTAGATCAAATATGAGCTTAACTTTTTATCAAGAAAAGATTTAGCAACACTTCTAAAGTATTGGACGATATTGGGAACAATTTAAGTAAGATCCAATATTACCGTTATATGCAGTCTAACGATATGTATCTTTATTATGAGGAGAAAGCAACTCTAATTAGATATAACTAGGCCCTAAACATCAATCTTTCACTTATGATATGGAGATCAAAGAATCAATGTCTTAAAATGGTGATAAAAACACTTCCTTCTTTCATAAATTCAATGTTGGTAAGGAAAAATTATAACATGATTACATCTATCATAAGGGAAGTGATTGATTTATAATATGAGATTAAGCAAGAAGTTTCCAACTATTTCTCTAACACCTTTGGCCCTCCTGTTAACTAATTTTACACCACTCAATTAATCCAATATGTTCACCACAAGTTGCAGACTTGCTTTCAAGACCTTTAAATGGAAATAATGTTGAAGCTTCTCTTTGTTCTCTAAATCTAAATAAAGCTTCAAGCCTTGATGGTCTGAATATGTTTTTTTCCCAAAAAAATGGCCAGGTACGAAGACCATTGTCATAAAAATAATGCTTAAGTTCTTTCGAAGTTGAAGAATGCTAAAGGAACTTAACAACCTTCATACACTTTTCCTCAAAGTACCTTCTTCCACTTCTCTAAAAGATTTTAGGCTATCTCATGTTGTAATGCATATATAAAATTATGTCAAAGTTGTTAGCTTGAAGACTCAAAGATTCTCTAACTTGTCTCTTTGATTCCTCTCAAGGAGCTTTTATAAAGAGGAGGAAAATTAGGGATGACAAACTCCTCAATAATTTTGATGGAAAACACTTAAGTGAGAATTTTGCCATCAAGATAGATTTTCATAAAGCTTTTAACTTTATTTATTTAAACTTTATTCTAAACACTCTAAAACATTTAGTTTTCATGATATATTTATGGGCTATATTAAATAATGTATAACTTCTTACATTTTAGTGAATGGAGTACCTACTAAGGTAACCAAGGATGCTAGAGGTTTGAGACAAAGAGATAATCTCTCTATCTCCTTATCTCTTTACCTTAAGTATGAAAGTGTTTACTAGATTGGTTAATATGGTTATCTCTCAAGGTCATGAGTTTAAGTTCCATTATAAATGGAAGTCTTTGAGAATATGCAATTTAGCTTTTGCTGATGATCTCATTTTATTCTCCAAAGCATATGCTAACTTTATTAATGTACTCACTTCAGGTTTAGACTCATTTAGATTGATGTCATGACTATCTATGAACAAAATAAAGGAAAATTTTATATTCCATCTAGTGCTCAACATAAAGCTTCATGGCTTTCCAGCTTCACTAGTTTGAAATATATGAGCCCCCTTTAACATATCTAAGTATTCCAATTTTCTCCAAGGGCTACACAAGCAGAGTTCACTCTAATGATTGAAAAGATATAAAAAAAAATACTATCTACAATAAGATCCTTATAATGGCAGGTAGGCTTTAATTGATCAATTTAATAATTAATATCCATCACACATATTGGTCACCATATGTCAAACTTCTCTCAGAAATTGTTAAATCAATTAAAAAAAGTTTCCTTGAGTCCAGGAGTGATGTAAGAAAAACATTAGCTAAAGTAAAGTGGAAGTAGTTATGTATAACTAATGATTAAGGAGGCCTGGGTATATTATCAGTCAAAGTTACAAATAAAATGCTCGTGATAAAGAGGATATAGAGGATATTGAGTGATAAGTAGGCTTTGTGGGTGAAATGAATCCATGCTCACTATCTTTTAAGTGCTAATTTTTGGTTAATAGAGCCCATATACAATTCTTCATGGACTACGATAAATATTCTCAAGCTAAAGGAAGTTGTCAAGCTAGAATTTCATTACCACATTGGCAATAAACTGTCCACTTCCTTTTCACACAGTAATTGATTTCAAGTGGCCCTATTATCATAGTTAATGAATTGCATATACTTAGAGAATCATACAATTGGTTAATGAGGCTCTTAACTTGGCTTTAATTCATTTACAATTTATGCTTAGTTCCCACATTACTAACCAAATCCTTAGTGTCACATTAAACCTGAACAGGAAGGGAAACATTATTTGAAGCAAACATTCCTAAAGTGGATTAAAACAACTCCTATAAATAAATCTTAAGAGACTAAAGGCCAAAAGTAGAATGGAATAAGTTGATTTGGTTCAAATAAGCTTTTATTTTCTGATATTGGTTAAAAGTAAGTCGAGCACCCTGAATAAATTAACAAATTCCTAAACATATCTAATGAATGTGTCTTCTGCCATTAAAAAAAGAAAGAAATCACTAAAGCATCTTTTCTTTGAATTCACTTTCACTTCAGTCATTTGGGGCAGTATACAATACTTATGTAATACCTCTTCTCCTTATTCGATATTGCACTTATGTAATACCTCTTCTCCTTATTCGATATTGCATGAACTAATTAAAGGAGCTTACCTCTATTTAATTTAGTCCTCAAATTATAATTCTATCAATCATCTTAAGTTAACTTTTAATAATGGAAGGAGAAACTTACCATATTAAAAAATGAAGTCATTTACAATATTATATTTAATACAATAAAAAATATTTGACTATTTTATTTTAAAATCAATCTAAATCATTTAGATTAATTTGTATTAAAATTTTAAAGCAACTCATTTATATAAAGATTATTATGTAAACTAAACCAAATTATATAGAAATTTAAGCTAAATCAAACCTATCCAAACAATAGTTTGATTCAAGTGGCTTAGATTAGTTTTAATACTTTTAGACTTGTAATTAACTATCCCTTCTAAATTATACTATTATAATATTTTAATGTATGAGACAGCAACATCCATGCAAATTTTGACTAATATTTATTAAAAATAAAAATTTCAACTAAGTGGTTAGTTTAAATAAATTATAATATTTTTATATTTAGTATGATAAAACTATTAATTTCATAAATAAATAAATATGAAAATTTATA
>JANIHZ010000009.1:23624753-23637129 GCA_027478365.1 Erythroxylum rufum | reverse complement strand
ATCCAATTTTAATATATTAAATTTTATTTTAATTTAATAAATTATAATTTTATTAAAAATATTAAATATAATTTAAAATTTATACTCTTGATAAGTCATCTCGCTTTAATATTATTTGCCCAAGTTTAGAAGTGTGGAGTCTGTCTATTTGAAGATTCCTAACACGATAATGGATGCGTTAATAAGGTCCAAAGTAGAAATTTAAGCCATATCCTTATAAATACACTTTTTTTAAAACTTGCAAAAAGCATAGTTTTCATAACAATAGTGTGTGGTAGTGAAATATTTTAACGAATAGACATATAATCTCAAACTATAGATAGAAATATAAACACAAAATGTAAGAAATTAATTTTATAATAAAAGAGAAGCAATCAGCTAAAACATATTAAATACAATAAAATTCACTGAGTTTAGGACATAAACACATATAGAAGAGAACATATTTAAAAATATGAAAATGTGTAATTTGAATGTAAAACATCATGAGAAGTTTGTCTAAGCAACCTTTATTGTTGTAGTTATGGCTACACGTTTTAGTTATTGTCACTTATGTAGTTGCCGTTTTGGTTATTTTTGTTCACTCTACCAAACCTATACAATACCTTGAAGTTGAACCTTATGTCTTATTTTATTAACTTATGATATTCTAATATATCTCCGTTATATTTTCTAAACTCCACAGATGAACAACTGGAGTTACTTCAAGGATCTTTGCATCGATGGACAAAGGCCTTTTTCTACCTTTGTTAAGTCCTTCCATTCTAAAAGAACTTACTTCCTTCTTTTCCACCTTTAGTTAGCTACTTACTTGTGTCATCAACTAACCCAAAGTTGCATAATGCATGTCAAATGAATATAAAGAATTTTCAGTCCCACCAAATTGAACTTATTAAAGTATGCATCAAATTTTATAACCATATCAATTTGCATATTGATATATGTTAATTATAATTATGTTATATAATAACAATTTATAATGAGCATCTAGATAAATAATCACCCAACACATTTTAGTATAATTTGAACTAAATATTTGTTGAAAATTCCCCTACCTTAATAAGTAAGGATGGAAAAAGGCCCAACCAAATGTCAATTTATTTAGTTCTAGTTGATCGAACACCAGATTGGACTTAGACTTAAGAACTTTTGGGCTACAGGTCAGGCTCAGACTTGGGCTTCATAATCCAACATAACCCAAAGCTTGAAGTCCAAACTTATATTACACAAAACAATGTTGTTTTATGTATGTAAATAAAGAAATGTTTTTTTTGTATTATGAATTAAAGATAAAAAACCTAAACTAGTTAAGACAAAGACATTGCTTGTCACCCGTCACACAAACACGTTTGTCTTCTTCATCTGTATGTTTTGCCACCAACACTTTCATCTTCTTCATAAAGAAGTGAGAGCTTTGAGCAAGTACTAAGTTTTTATGCAACACTTGTTAATGCCTTGTTTGGTTTGATAAGTAAGTATAGTGAGTTAAACTTGGCTTATGGATAATGAATGATTAAAATTTTGTCTTTAGTATGTTTAAATATTAAATCACATCTTCATCAATTTTTGTTTTGTGGTTGTAGCTTCCTTCTTTCTCTATTAATTTACATTTGGGTTTTTCAAATGCCTTTAAATTTGAGTTTTTAGAATGTCCTTTTTCTTCTTCTAATTTACTTTTGTGCATTTAATTTTCTTGCCTTTGGGGTTTCTATCACTTATTTTAATATTTTAAGCTTATTCTGATTTGATTAGGCTTCAAGCCATTGAAGCTTGATCAAGCTTAGACTCAGACAAAACAGTCTGAACCTAATTGCACTTCATATTAGATTAAAAAAAAATTTAGGTCGTGCTCAAGCTATAAAGGATCTAGCCTGACTTGACCTATTGTCATCCTTATCAACAAGGCATAATGATATCAACACCAACTAATTCAACATAAAGGAGCTAAAATTTTCTACATCCCTCTAATTATATGGGAATAGAGCAAAGTTAAGTATAAAGTTTCACTATTTTTACCTGATTGTGGATGGTATCATCATCTTTGTCTATAATAGGTTATACCAATGATGCTACAAAACTCACAATGATGGATGCCCTAAATGAAATAATCCTTAAGGAGTTGAAAATTGCTTTGGACAAGTTTAGAAGAAACCCGCTATTGACTAGCCCTTGCAAATTCTTATTGTGTTGTTGTTAATCACGAACTACTTTTATTCATAATAGTTCTTAAAACCTAAAATACAAAGGCTACCAATACCTAAATCACTAAAGTTCTTGATTCTCCACTTTCTAATTTAAGTGTATTAGTAACATGCTTTCTTGAAGATTAAAACCAAAATCTAGAAAACAAAACTTTACTTCATTTGATTTATACGAGTTTTTGAAAAAAAAAGGGAAAAGAGAAAAAGTATTATATTTATGCTCTCTCAGTCTCTCATTCCTTAGTAAAGTAATTAGAGTTTAGAACAAGAAAAATGTCTTAAAAAAACACCAGGTATATAGAATTAGGACTATTTTTCGAGTGAGGCTTTGTTAGAAGCCAAGAAATCAACCCATTTAGGAGCATTGATACTTCTTACAATTTATCCTCATCGAATATAGATTTTATCATCTTTTTGTCTTTCATTGACTTTATTGTTAACAAAGGAGAGTTTAGTTTAATACCAAAAAAGGTTAGATAGAAGCTCATAAACAATTAAAAATGCGCAGGGGAGGGGGGGTTCGAAGAGAGGGGGTTTTAAGTAAGGACAACAAGAAAGAAGAGAAGGGGAGAGTGAGCATCAACAATTAGAGGAGGGCAAAGTAGATCCAAAGAAGAGGAGAGAAATGAAAGAGAAAGAAAATAGACAAATCCGAAAACATAAAAAGTCAAGTTTTGTACTTTCACAATTTTGTTGTGGTTTTCTTATTTTTGACGATAAGAAATCACAACATTCACAATCAAAACCCTTTTAATAAATTGTTATTTTAAAAAATCATAATAAAAAATTACAATCGACAATGAACCAAATAAATCCTTCATTTTCTGTTGCGTTTTACCACCCACTTTTAATAAAGTTATTTAAGTCACCTAGTTCTCTTTATGTTACCTTTCATCTTTTAAATAAATGTTTTGATTTCATCTTATGCCATTTTGATGAGGTTTCAATGATTGTTTAGCATTTATTTTATTAGATTCCCAATTTACTTTCCATATGTTGTTTTTTTCTTTTACTTAAAACGCTTTAGATGTTTCTTTTGTAACAAGGCAGTCCTCCATTCTTAATATTTACCAACTAGACGCTTTCTTCTATTTTCAAAACTAAAAATCAACTCTCAAACTTTTTTTTTATTTTTAATTGAACCTAAAATTTCTTGAAATACAAAATTGATGTTTGAAAGAAACTAATTTAGAATAAATTTAATAAAAAGTCTAAGACAAAATAAGGTGGTTAAATTAACAAGATGTAAAAAGATCAAATATAATACAAAATAAGGTAATCAAATTGAGCCAGCAACCACACAAAATTATCAGTAAAAGTACACTTAAAAAAAAGAACTAATATAAAAGTCCTAAGATAATATTAGGTGTTTGTAAGTTAAGGGTAACACTATTTTAATCTGAATGGCTGGATTCTACTTATCGATAGGAAGTTGAGATTCACTGTGTTCTTGAGCAGGGAATTTCCCTTACCTTATATGAGCGGTTCATTCTTATAGACCTGTCTGTTAGGAAATTGCATCGGAGTGGAACTATTATAGAATAAATGAAGAAGACGACTCAACGTGGGAAGCAAGGTAAATGATGACTGAAACAGTGAGGCACGAATAGACACAATACGCAACGTATTAAATAATACCCAGAGATGTAATAGTGCACAACGTATATTGTATCTCTTACTGTCACGTGTATATAACTAGTCTCCAATGGCTATATCGATATGTTATAATAGAATACGGTTGTTCCTTTTTCAAAATTCTCTTATGTGATTCTTTCTTTCTCTGCCCTTCTGTTCCTTTCTCACTTATATTGAGATGGGTTCTATCATAAGATTACGTCCGAAATCTCATTGTCAACATAAACATACATAACACTTGGTATCAAAAAAGTCGATTTAGGTGGAAATAATGGTGGAAGGAACAAGAGCTGCGGAGATGAGGAGGCTAGAGGAAAATGTAAGGAACTTAGTGGAAACGTAAATGAGAAATGAGAAAATGTTCTAAAAAATTCAAAGCAGAGCTGAGAAGATGGAGAAGGGAATGTTAGAGCTACGAGCTATGTTTCCACAATTTTTGTAGAAGTTAGGGAGAACACTAGAAGAGACATCATCGAAGCTATCAGAAACCACCTCCTAGAGTAGTCATCCAAGGCAGGAGTCAGTTGACAACTTAACACCGACATTGTTGAGCAGGATTGAGTTTCCTTTATTTGATGGCGAAAATGTTAAACTATGGTTGTAATGTTATGAAAATTTTCCAATTGGATCAAACTCCAGAGAAAACAAAGGTATATATAGTGATTTTGCATATGGATGAAAAAGTTCAAGAGTGTTATCGGCTATACATCAAGAATCGTCATAAGGCATAAATGGTCAATTGGAAGGAGTTCATCAAGGCCCTCAAATAGAGGTTTGATGTGAAAATTTTTGATGATCTGGTAGGGGACTTCAAGGAATTAAGACAAGAGGGAATGATGTTGAATTATTATGCTCAATTTGACCATCATTCCAATAGATTATTGCTGTCAGAGGAGTATTTGATTGGCTTCTTTATTAAAGGAATTAAACCGGAAATTGACGTGACTGTGAAATTGCACGAACCAAATTCGTTACATCAAGCTTAATTGCTAGCTCGTAAACAATAAACGATAATAATGTCTAATGGAAGCACCATGTTAAGCTGAGGGAATATCATGAATGTGGGCAATAGGGGCAGCTTTAATTCCTTGTCAAGATTGCAACATTAAACAAACACACATAGAAGCTTAACACCTGATGGCATATTACCAACACCTACCTCAACTTTGCACTCACCATCTGTAATATCTTTCAAACCCTCTAAACAAATTAACTGTAAGGACTTTGACAATAAGAGAGCCAGAGGTCTCTGCTTTTGGTGTGATGAGAAATATAGTATAGGTCACAGATGTAAAAAGAGACAGATGCAGTTTTATAAGGTCACGGAGGATGAAGACAATGGGAAGACAATTTTTGAAGGTGATGAGGAAGAAATTAAGGAGATATTAAAAGATGAAGCTTGTCCAAATGTTTCAAAGCACGTGATGTTGGGAATATTGGAAGACATGGAGTTCAAACATATGAGGTGAATAGGAATACATCGAAGGAAAATGTAGTTGCAGATGCCCTCTCACGAATTACAAATGCAGAGTTACTGATGCTTTCGGTAACGTAATTGTATGGAGAATTGTTGGAAGATATTAAACAAAGTTGGGAAAGGGATCCATCAAGCCAAGGCATTGTTCAAAAGCTAGAGTTAGGGACCCTGAAATCATCTACTTATGAATGAAGGGGAGGACTATTGCGATGGAAGGTTCGACTAGTGGTGGGGGCTAACAAGGCACTCAGAGAACGAATAATCAGCATCAATCATGATGATGCAATGGGCGGTCATGTGGGTGTAATGGCAACCACTACAAAGTTACATAACATGTTCCATTGGAGAGGATTGATTAAGGATGTGCGAACACATATATAGAAATGCATAGAATGCTAAAAAACAAATATGATAATGTGCCATATCCGGGACTTTTGCAACCAATTAAGATTCTGGAGGGTAGCTGGTGGGAAATTAGTGTTGATTTTATCGAAGGTTTACTGATATCAAGAGGGAAATTGGACATTCTGGTGGTTGTCGATAGATTTACGAAATATGCTCATTTTATTTTTGTGAAGCATCCTTACTCTGCCAGTGACATTGTAGAATTATTCTTCAATCATGTATTTAAGTTGCATAGGACACCACATTCAATAATTAGTGACAGGGATCCAATTTGTTAAGCAAATTCTGGCAGGAATTGTTGTGAATGAAAAGAGTTCACCTGAAGCATTCAACTGCCTACCATCCACAATCGGATGGCCAGACAAAAGCAGTTAACAAAATTCTGGAGACTTATTTGTGTTGCTTTTGCAGTGAGTCACCACAGAAGGGGAGTGAATGGGTTCCCCTAGCTGAGTGGTGGTATAATACCACTTATCATTCGGCTATCAACTCTATACCCTTTGAAGTATTGTATGGGTATCCACCACTAGTTTATACACCATATATAGCATGGGACTCTAATATGTTGGAAGTGGATCAAGTCTTTAAGAGTAGAGAAGCAATGACGAATGTGACAAGATTCTATTTACAAAGAGCACAAAATCGGATGAAGCAGTATGCTGATGTAAGAAGATCGGGCAGAGAGTTTGAGGTAGATGAAATGATGTTATTGAAGTTGCAACCGTACAAACAACACTTGCTCCAAAAGAGAAGTAACCAACAACTATCTCCCCTATATTATGGTCCATTTAAGATCATACGAGTGGGAAAAGGTAGCATACAAGTTGGAGCTTCCTCAAGGTTTTGCAATACATTCAATATTTCAAGTATCTTAGCTAAAAAAGGCTTACGAAGTTCAAGGAAGGATTGCTGGGTTACTGCTAGACTTTCTCACTCCTGTTAAATGCTTTCCAGTGGTTATTTTAGAAAGACGAATGGTAAAAATGAATAATCTCTATGTCACTCAAGTATTAGTTCAATGGTAGGATAGGACAAATTCTAACGTACCGTGCAAGTACCTTTTTGATATGTAGAAACAATTCCTATAAGTTAATCTAGTGGACAAAGATGTTAAGGAAAAGAGGATTGTTACAGAATAAATGAAGAAGACGACTCAACGCGAGAAGCAACATAAATGACGATTGAAATGGTGACATAGGAATAAACACAATACACAGGGTATTAAATAATACCTAGAGATGTAGTAGCACACTGGTATATATTGTATCTTTTATTGTCACGTGTATATAACAAACCTCTAACTGCTATATCGATATGCTATAACATAATACGGTTGTTCCTTTTTCAAAATTCTCTTCTATAATTCTTTCTCTCTCTTATTTCCGTTCTGTCCCTTTCTCACCTATATTGAGACGTGTTCTATCATAAGATTACGTCCGAAATCTCATTGTCTACACAAATATACATAACAGGAATGGTAACTGTGAAAATTGGAAACGAATTATATAAGATGTACTACTCCACAACTTTGTTTTTCTTGAATTTTCAAGGAAAATTAATTTGATGTTAAATTTATCAAATTTTTTTTATGTAACGTTCAAAATATCATAAAACAATTATATATTACCTGGTACTTAGATGATTTAATGGAATTAATTAAATACCATCTGTAACTAATTATGCCCATTACAAAATTTACTAAATAAAATATCTTTATTTTCAGTTTCACTCAACCATCTGTGGATATTTTCACAAATAATACATATATACACAATTAATTACCACGATATGAAAGGAGAAGGAAATACTTTACATTCTTGACTTGAGCTCAGCGCAGGAAAAAAAACGTACAAACTACAACACGGCGTATCGTATATTTTGAATAAGAAAATAAAATTAATTAAATTCCTACGGTCTAAACTCTAAACTCTAAAGGCTCAGTTGCTCCATTTAGGTTTTCATGTTCGAATCCAATCCCAGTCCAAAAATCAACACCAGAGATGTCTCTTGAATTTTAAACTTTACATCGATCCATCGATCTTCTACGGGGACAGATACCATCTGAATTCCTAAAAGCAATGAATTAGGTCTTGTATTTTGCTAACTTTTCATTCAAATTCTCTTTCTTTGAATTTGCAATTGCAAATCTTTTGTGGTTACTTATGAACTTGAATCGTAAAGACGGAGTAATGACGGGACTTGCCTCGCCGGTCGATCGGAATCCGGTTCAATCATCGGCGTGCAATAACCCTCTCCACAGGTATCTATTCTTTTCGCATTCAATTCGTTGGGTAGGTGATGAAATCGTTTGTTTTGCATTATTTTCGTTGTAATTTTGATCAAATTTAAAGGGCTAATTGTTCAAAAATTATTTCTTTGATATGGATGGGAGCTAGAATTAAAGTTTATTTCATTAATTTCTATGATTGATTGGAGCTAGAATTGAAGTTTATGTTGATTGATTTCGGCTATTGATGGAAGCTACCGTTTAAGTTTTAGTTTGCCAAGGTTTGAGCTGTTATAGACGCAGTCAACTGGAGGTCAAATATGGCTAAGTTTTGCATAAATTGACCTTTTTGACGGGAATGAAGTTGGGGTTTCTAATTCAGTGGATATGGTAGATGCTAGTTTTATCCTTTTGGATCATTGGATTTACATATTCATTATTTTGTCATGCTTTTGCTTTCAAATTTTTGCAGCAGCAGGAATGTATCGTGCTTGTTAGTGCGTAGGGAGATTTGTCCCAAAATGAAGCATTTGCCAAAAAGGCGGTGGGGAGAAGCATCTCAATTAAATGTTGATCCATTATCTATGCCTCAAATTGAACCGTCTAGAGACGCTAGACGTGGTCTTGTTTCTTGGTATTTTAATTGATTTCAGTTTTGTACTGATGTGCTGCTAGAATTTGCTGTGTTTAGTATGCCTTTTCATTTATTGGCATTTCTATTGATCCTTAGGATTGAGGCAGAGTCTTTACGCCATCTATCAGCCAAGTATTGTCCTCTGGTGCCTCCTCCCAGGTCAACTATTGCAGCAGCATTTAGTCCTGATGGAAGAACACTTGCTTCTACTCAGTAAGTTTTTTCACGCTGGTCACCTTTATGTATGGTCATGCAAGTTGTGATCATAATTGTGCCTCTTTTTCTCTCTCTCTCTATAATGATTTTAGTGGCGACCACACTGTGAAGATAATTGATTGCCAAACTGGAAATTGCTTAAAAGTGTTGAGCGGTCATCGGAGGACTCCTTGGGTGGTGAGTTGTAACTTTTAGGGTTTTTTTTTTTTGGTTTGTATAGTTAATGTCTTAGATGGATTTGTTTCTAATTATGATTAATAACCTGACTTCATTAAATTGTCTTGCATTTAGTTATCTACTACAAACTGAATGTGCTATTTATACAGGTTAGATTCCATCCATTGCATGCTGAAATTCTTGCTAGTGGGAGCTTGGATTATGAGGTTCGCTTGTGGAATGCAAAGACAGCAGAGTGCATAGGGTCACGTGATTTCTGTAATTTCAACTTAGACTCTTCATATTGTTGCTGTTGTGATTATTGTTGATTAATTGTTGTGGCTTATGATAAGTTAACCTCTTTGAAATTATTTACTCATAGATCGTCCTATTGCCTCCATTGCCTTCCATGCTGAAGGAGAGCTGCTCGCTGTTGCATCTGGTCACAAGGTGTGATTCTGGCCTTTTAGTGCATATCAACATTGTTTGAAACTTCTCTCTTTTTTTTTTTTTCCTTTGTGAAGGTTTGAGGCCTCAACTTTCAGTTTGAGACAACATAAAATATCTGTTTTCAGTTATATATATGGCACTACAATAAGAGAGGGGAGGCTTCCTCGCCAACCATTGTGTTAAAGGCAAGACGTTCTCTTCGAGCGGTACATTTTCATCCACATGGTGCTCCATTTCTTCTGACTGCTGAGGTGAATACTTTATGGATAATATAATTGAATTTTTATCCATACCATCTCGTAGATTACATAATTGGACTGATATGCAGGTCAATGATCTTGACTCTTCAGATTCTTCAATGACACGAGCAACATCTCCTGGTTACCTGAGATATCCTCCTCCTGCTGTTTTCGTGACCAATATTCACTCCAGTGATCGAGTTAGTTTGGCTGCTGAACTGCCCCTCATGTCATTCCCTTTCTTCTTTATGCCTTCATTCACTGTAGATGATAGCCGAGTAGATGTTAATAGGCATGATGGTTCAAGTATAATGCAAGTAGATTCTTCTGCACCAACTCAGTTTCAGGCAGATGCAAATGCAGGGGAGAACTATAATACCTTAGTTTCCCCTATGGAGACATTTCCAGCAATTCCATCTAGCTCATATCTAGGTACAGTAAGTAATGCTTTGCCTAATGGAATGACGAGTGATCTTTCAGGAGCTGCAGAAGATGCTATGGATACGGATGACATTAATCCTGTTGTGGAAACCCAACGTGGGAGATCTACTAACCTAGATAGTTTTAGTAGTGGTGGTGGTGGCAGTAATGCTTTGGATGGAGTATCTGGACAAGTTTCTATTCAACATGCAAACTTTGGTCAACTTCATCAGCTTTTACCGCCAAGAGATCCAACTTGGTGGGAACTACCCTTCTTGCAAGGATGGTTGATTGGTCAAAGCCAGGCCAGTGTTTCCTCAACACCTCCTCCTAACAGCGGTGGTCATGATCATTCAGCTCAGTATACAGTTTCTTCCTCCCTGACATCTTATAGTTCTACTCATAATGTGGAGACTGCAGTTGCTTCTTTAGCAATGACTGGGAGCCCCCGCATATCAGGTGTTTCTGGGAGATCGGGCTTGCGGCATCGCAATTCACGTTCCCGTTTTTCTGTACCTGAATCTGGGGAAAGTTTGACTCATATTAACACACAACAGAATAGTGCTGATACTCAGCCCATTTTTAACAGAGTCCAGTCTGAAATTGCCACATCACTGGCAGCTGCTGCTGCTGCAGAGTTGCCTTGCACTGTAAAACTCAGGGTATGGTTGCACGATATAGAGCATCCTTGTGCCCCCCTCAGTGCTGAAAAATGCCGTTTAGAAATTCCACATGCTGTTCTTTGTAGGTAAGCAAAATGCTTTAGTAAAATCCTTAAAATATTGGAAAGTTGTGTTATCTAGTTATTTTCTTGAGAATCATATGGGTCTTTTAAGCAGTTTTTGTATCTTTATCATCATTTTGCCTTTACCTTAGATTGTGATTACTCTGTTGTTTGATGCACAATGGCCACTACAGTGAAATGGGCGCTCATTTTTCTCCTTGTGGAAGATATTTGGCTGCATGTGTTGCATGCATGCTCCCGCATGTAGAAGCTGATCCTGGGGTACATAACTTGGTTCATCAAGATACTGGTACTGCAACATCCCCTACTCGGCACCCAATTTCTGCACATCAAGTTATGTATGAGCTTCGTATATATTCACTGGAGGAGGCAACGTATTACACTATTCCAACTTTACTTTGGATTGAAGCTTTACTGCTCTTTAACCTTGAGGAAAATTGTCTTATGTTAACTATTTTTTCATTTATTCAGCTTCGGTGCTGTGCTCGCATCTCGAGCAATTAGAGCTGCTCATTGTTTGACATCAATCCAGGTCAGTGTCTTCTGATAGGTGGATGCAACTTGTATATATATGCATATATGTACATATATATGTAATATCGTTCTGGTATGCCTTCCCAACAATGAACATCTGTCAACTACTGCTAATTGGATTGAGCTAATTAGATAATTTCAGTGTATTTGACCTCCCTTCAACTGCATTGTATCAGCTTTATTGAGCTATGCTTATTCTGTTGGTCTCAGTTCTGAACCTTTTGGCTAGGATGCCAGCAAGTAGACTCTTCAGTGGCGTTACCATGAGTTATATTGGCCTTCAAACACTTCTGGCAATAGAATTTTTGCCTTGCACATGGTTCTAGTAGTAACCTGTGTGTGATCTCTTTGGATATTGATAATTTTTACCCCCTTAATTAACCTTCAGCCCAACTGATTGTCTACAGATGCAGCCAAATAGGTTTTTATTTAAATAATCTCTGACATCTTTGTGACGTGTGATTAACCTATAAATTTTACTTGTTGCTTAACATTACTGTTAAAGGTCTAATATTACTGCAAAATGTGCTTGATTTTCTATTTGTAGTTCTCACCTACTTCTGAACATATATTACTGGCATACGGTCGACGTCATGGATCCCTTCTTAAAAGCATTGTTATTGATGGAGAAACAACAACACCAGTTTACACAGTTCTGGAGGTAAAAATTTCATATTCCTAATCAATTTTTATTGCTTGCTTCACTTTCAAATTGTAATTTGATAGAGGTTCCATACAAGCGACAATTTTTGTTGAACTTCATTTTGACTTATTCAATAATGATGGACTGCTTTGTTCTTCTTCATTTTGCAATGTACAGAGTAGAAACATCCATAAGAATCAGACGTGAATGGTTTTCAAACGTAATCAATCTTAGGTTGGATATGACAGAAGAATACTTGTTTGAATGTGATAGACCCAAGGACTCGGAAATAAATTTATAAATTTGCATATATAGGAAATATATATATATAGAGACGTGTTCTGTTATTTGGGGGAGGGGGGAGCTGACAACCTCATGATTGGTTGTCAGCCTA
>JANIHZ010000009.1:23527930-23538055 GCA_027478365.1 Erythroxylum rufum | reverse complement strand
ACATGCGGATGGGCTAAGGGGAGCATGGATCGGGCCTGGGTTTAGCATAGCCATTGGGTATGAGACTGATCTTTGAAGGATGGACCGACCGGCCCATGGGATATTTTGACTGGGCTCGGGCCCGGCACGACCGACCCGACCAGGTTCCTCTACAAAATTCGTGAGAGGATTAGCTTAGACAATTAAAAAATAGTTATAATGGTGAAGCAAATACATGAAAATGTTTATTGACACATTGAAAAGAAGAATGAAGAATATGCATCCAAGGTTAATGAAGGGAGAAAGAAAATTATCTTTGAACTAGATTATTGGTGCAGCTACATATAAGAAAAGAGAGGCTTTCAAATTAAAAAAGATCAAAGTTATAACTAAGGGGAGGAGATCCATGTCCAGTTGTTGAATGAATCGATGATACTAGTTGTAAATTACATTATCTAAAAGAGTAACGTAAGCTGCTTTTAATGTTTTTGATTTAACTCCTTTTGATGTAAGTGATAGTTTGAGGATGAATATTTTTAAAGAAGGGAATGCTATGAATAACCTTTGATCCTTTAAGTATGCAAAACAAACCAATTAGGCGAATAAGGAATAATAGACTTCAAGGTGTGCTTAATTATTAGGGGGTGAGAGAAATGCCTAAATGAGCAAAATTAATCTAAAATGAAGAATGAGCATCGGTTAGCTAATTTAAACTAAGGTCATAGAATACTTGGATATGAACACTACCTCTTACACAGTCATTTATCAACCAGTGTAATTTTCTAGGTAACTCAATGGTGAGACACAATCTCGAATACAAGCATGACCCAAGATGTCTATTGATTCGCAGCGTCATAGTGAGATCCACAGTCTCTAGCTGGGAGCTTGGTCTCGACTATATACTAATATGTAAAGTTATAGTGAGATTCATGATCTTTATTCACAGACGTGGCTTAAACCGTGTCTTAATTTATAAGAGGATCCACAATCTCTTGCCATAGGTGTGTCTCAGACCATATCCAACTTTTCATATATATAAAACCATCTCTAACCTTGGAACTCCTTACCCCTAAGTGAGGAGATGTTAAAACTCAATACACTTGATTTGTATAATCGCAAGAAGAAAAAAGGTCAAGATCTGAATAAAGGTGATCTAGTGCTGGATCTGATCTCTCCAAAAGATCTGAACCCGGAGGGAAGCTGGCACCCAACTGAAGTGGGCCATTCCAGGTTCAACATGTACTCAGGAATACAAATTGGGCTTATTTGAGTGGAATAGAGATTCCGATAACAGTGAACGAACGTCTGTGGTCCCACTACTGAAAAGTTGTAATATCTTTTATATGACCAGGACATGTACTGTACAGTGATACGTTGACACAAACTATCTAAAAGAAAGACTACGCCACCTTTTCCAATGAAACCATATTTTGCATAATCAAAAAGCTAACGAAAAAGACCCGGACCAACTAAAAGTGGTCACGCATGTAAAGATGTCGATCCCCTCGAAAGCGATCGTGCTAAGATGTAGACCTGCTAAAACGGTCATGCATACAAAGACGTTGATCTGCTTAAAAGCATTCACACCGAGACACTAAGACGTAGATTTGTTAAAAGCAGTTGAGCACATAAAGACATAGATCCGCTTATAGATAATCACGCTAAGATGCAAAATTGTCAAAGCTATTATGCATATAGGACGTCGATTAACTAATAAGTGGTCATGCCTTCAATGCAGACTTATGCATACGGGCATCACGAAGACAGTTGATCAGTCAGAAGTTGGTCTCAAGACCCATCTACACGTAAAAAGCTCAAAAATGTTAGCACTTCATCATTGAATAGAAAAGCGTTGCAAGATGCTATCTTACATCCTATAATAAGGAAAGCTGTTGCTTGCCAACACAAACCATAAGAATCTCCATGTTCAAGAACAAAATCCATCCAACAAGGCAAAGTATTCAGCTTTGAAAAGATTAATATATGTTGTTTAAAGGCTCAACATGCTAAAAGTGAGGAATATCTGACAGTCAAAGTTACAATTACATCCCTAATGACTACAGGGAAAGTTACACATGGGAGAACACTTCATACTTGTTAGGAGGAGTGCGTGTAGGAGCTTTGTCAGCTACAAGCCCACTCTGAGTAGGCCGACGAAATTAGCCTCCACATCTTCCTCGTCCACAGCAATTCCCCCAGCATTGTCACTCATAGGAATATCCTTGGGCTCCAACTCATATGAGGTATGACCACCTAAATTTAAAAGCATGCAAAAGATATTAAAACTCATTTGTGTAACAAGAAATTTTGTTTTCACTTCATCGTCAATTTTTTGTTACAAAGGTTATTGTCAACATAAACCTAACAAATTAATGATGACTATTTCTTGTTATAATAACATATTAAAATTAACCATTCTAATGATTAATTTGGCATTATTGTACGTAGTTTAGGAACTAAAAACTACTTGTCATAGTTTTTTCTTTAACATTATTATTTTCAAACAAATTTAAATATTTTCTTATAAATTACATATATTGATAATCCAAAAGTAATACTTTACAAATCAATAGATATTTGTAAAGTATCTCATTTTCTCATTTTCACTTATTGAATTTGTCTCATCCATTCATAAAAATAAATAATTAAAATGATATTGATTTAATTCAAAATTTGATTATATCAAAATTGGACTATCAAGTCAAGTCTTGATCATCTTTCAATTAAGCATGGTTTTAAATTTGTCATATCTTATTTTCGTTTAAGTTGCATTAAATTGTGAATGTGGTTTCTTTATTGTAAATATAATCATAATTATAATTGTATTGTTCATAATAATAATTATTATTATTTACAATTGGAATATAATTTACATTTCATAATTTAAATGTATTCCGTATAATAGTAGACTAAATTATTTTTCTTTTAATAGAGAAATAAATTTTATAAGAAGTAAAATTGCAAGCTTCGGAGATACTATCATTTTGAAAGGGGAAAAAATACTTTAGAATTTAAAGAATTTTATATATTGAATTTATTTTAAAGTTATTTATTTTAAATATAAAATGAATTAAATGTATATTAAATATGTAATTCATAGAATCTCGAAGGAAAATTCTTGAACAATCTAACATTAATGTACCTTTAAAATTAAAAACAAATCCCTTGAAAATCTTGATGATGTATATTGCATCGATTTTCAAAAATCTATGGCTGTAAAAAACTAGTTGGGATCAGGCCACCCATTTAGACCTAAGGCAATACCATAGGATGATGCATATCACCACACCTAATAACTCGCAACGTTTGGAATTGGTGTTTGGTAGTCTTCAATTACAATTTCATTAAGAATTGTAACCGCCAAGCAACGTGACTTTTTGAAGGTAGGGTCTGCTCTTACGTCTTCTTAGTTTATGTTGTTTCTCTTTAAAGTGTTAAATTTCTTATCGACACGCTCTGTATTGTTCGTCATTTTTGTGTTTTTTGGAATTAAGTATCTTCCTCTCTCCTCATTTTACTATTTTCCAGATTTCTATTCAAGAACTGAACGCCAAAATCCTAACACGGAGAGGACGTAAAAAATATTCAGTAAATATGTTGAGCTTTTCTTTGTTTAAAACGTGTTTTGTTGCATGTTTTACAGTATTGTAAAATCAAGCCCTGGTCATGCACCAATTTTCACTTGTGCTATGGAGCTTACTGGTGTGAGCTTTACAAGTGATCCTACAAAGACAAAAAAAGCAAGTCAAGAAGAATGTTGCAATAGCAGCCGGGTCAACTCTGAAAACAAGTATAATATTTATGTCTATTTATCTCCTTTTTTCTAGTTTTTCTCACATTAATATCTATAGGAGTTTCAACCTTGTGTACATTTTGGCAGTGCCAAACTTGGATTCGAAATCCAAGAAAGAAGTAGATAATCGTGAAGAATACAATCAAGTAGTTGTGACAAGAATCCTTTCAAACCTTGGATCCATATATGAAAGTAAGCAAGCCAGAAAGAGGGATCATAACCACGTAAGAAGAAGAGTGTTCAAGGATTATATGGACACAGTCTCTGCCTCATCTTCCTCAGCCTCTAGTAACACCACAAGTTATCAACATTGAAGGCTTCTTGATCTTTTATTAGGTACTGGTCTAGATGATCTAATGATTAAGCAAAATTACTTTGTGTCTCTCCTTCCTCCACGCTCACCAAGGACTACTTCAAAGATTTTGTCACAAACTTCATTACATGAAGAAATTTCCTCTCTTTTAAAGGCCAAAATGCAACTGAATATAGTTCCTCACACATTGAAGCATGTGGAGAAAAGGGTAGGATCTTTAACAGATATGGTCAAGAGACCCATAGAAAATGAGGGTTCAAGCAATTCATCAAATTCAAGTAATGTGCACAGGCCATGGTCCATGTTCAATACTAGCAAATTTGGAGCTCCCTCGTTTGATAACACTACTAAGAATGATTATGCATATATAACGAAGACACAGTTCGGTTTCAAAACTCCATTTTCAGTGGCATCAACATCTAGCAAGGGACCTTGATCTAGTACGTACATAGCTATGCCAATGAATACTGAAAGATTTAAGCCTCACAGGATTTCCCCATCAATCCAAATCAAGTCAATGATTCCAGTTTATATAGCATCACCACCTAAAATGAGAGCCCCATCAACATCAGCTTCTAGTGCTAGTGCCACTCCTTATACGTTACTCAAATTTCCACACAAGTCAGAGCAGAGTCACCAACGTTCAACAAGCCAGAATCAAACTCAAATTTTCAACTCAATACTAGGTTCAACAGCAAGCTACCTTGAAACAATGAAATCCCATTTACTTCTTATCATTATCATTATATTATTATAAAATGTTAGTACCAAATTTATAGCTTAATATTTTATAAACTAATTAATTGATTCTATTTTTTATTTATTTTGTATGAAACAAATCAATAGTAAACTTCATCTAGAAGAATAGCCAAAAAAATTTACCTTCCGTAGGAGTTTGGGATAATTGTAATAAATATAATTGTCTTAGATATTAAATTTTCCAATTTTATATATTGGAAATTAAAATTTTATACATTTTGATGATTTTTATATATACTAATAATTTTTATTTGCTTGTGTAACAATATCTTGACACTAAATATTCATATCATTTATGAAAACTTCTATTGTATAGCCACCAATGCAAATTTTTTTAATGATTACATAATTAAAATTTTAAATTTAATAATATTATTTGTGACAAACACGAACACATTAGTGATAAATTTATTATAACATATAATCTTTATTTGGTGACAACATTGTTGTAATGTATAACTTTCATGTGACGAAATATGTTAAACAATATGATCATTGATTCAAATCTCTTTTACCCTAATGCAATTCCATTATTGAATTGATAGTTTTATTTGTGAAAATAATTAACACATTAGTGACAATATTTTTTGTAGGAACATATTTTCATTTTTGTGACAAAATATTGTTGGCACTTTTTCCTTAAAATATTAGTGACCAAGAAGTAATGGACATTGATAAAAATACTTGAGTGAAAAATATTGTCATTATTTTCAATTATTTTAGTGGTAATGATATTGTCATAACAAAATAAAGTACTGTTACGACTTTATTCATCACTATTTTGTATTATTTGTGTCGACAAATTTGTCATAAAAATGTAAAGTTACTGTGACCATATAGTTTTGTCACACATTCCATCGTTTTTAGTATTAGTACTTTTGCCACAATAAAATGAAGTATTGTTATGACTTTATTCGTCACTACTTTATATTATTTGTGTTAACAAACTTATCATAAATATGTAAAGTTACTGTGACTATATAGTTTCGTCGCACATTTCATAGTTTTTAGTGTCAGTACTTTTGTCACAAAAGTGTTTCATAATTGTCACTATTTTCTTAAATTAGTCACTATTTTATTAGTGATGGAGGTATTTGTGACAGGAGGTGACAATTTTAAAAATTGGATATTATTAATAATAGTGACAAATATTACTTCTTTTAGTGACAACTTTTGTTTTCACTAAAAATACAATTTCTTTTAGTGATTATATATCCTTCTTAAGACATGAATGTTCCTTTCTCCATTTGTCTCACCTCTAGACCTAAGTAATATAACTTAAGTCATATGTCATTATTTCAAATTTAAGTGTTATAGCCATATTACTATCTTCAAATAAGCTTGAATTCTTACAAGTGAAAATAAGATCATTCACATAAAGACAAAAAAGCAAAATGTCTACAATGTTATGAATTTTGATATAAAGAGCATATTCATTAAGGCAACAATCTAACCTTTTCTATGAAAATATTTTTCAATGTAGTTGGTGCTTGCTTCAACCTATATAAAAGTTTCTTCTTTCTTAAAAGTTTTCTTTCATGTATTTTGGCCATATAACCTAATGATTGTTCAATATAAACTTCTTTAAGATAGTCGTTAAAGAAGTCTGACTTTACATCTAGTTGATAAATTTTCCATTTTATTTGAGCTACCAAAGAAATAGGTAAACGAATAGTCTCCATTTGAGCAACATGCAAAAAAACATAATCATAATCACGTTCATTCTTTTACTTGTATCCTTTAACAATAAGCATTACCTTGTATTTTCTACCTCTCCAGTAGTAGTCTTCTTCACCATGTATACCCATTTGACTACAATAGCTTTATGATCTTTAGGAAGAATTACTAATTACTAATTCCTAAGTACTTTCTTTTCAATTACTTTGATTTCCTTAGCCATTTCTAATATCCACCTTTTATCTTACATAGCTTATTCAAAACTTAGAATTTAGTAGCTCATTATCTACAAAAATGACAATGCAATTTATCATTACCAAGAATAAGATGTTGCATAAATGTATCCTATATCTTTCATTTTTCCTTAACTTTTCACTTGAACTTTCTTTACAAGGTAACATAAGTGGAAAAGGAGGTGGATTTGTTTCTTATATAGGCACTGTGGTCTCTTGTTTTTCTTCTTCTCTAAAATATGAATATCCTCTTTATGATACTCTTGATTCCATATAGCTTTCTCATCAAATTCAGTATCTTGACTTATCACCATGTTACCATTGTTTGGATTGTATAAGTTGTAGCCTTTAGAATGTGAATCATATCCAATAAAAACATGCTTAACACTTTCATCATCAAGCTTAAATCTTTTTTGATATGAAAGCATATGCACTGCTTCCTTGATTGAATCTTAAAGCTTTGATTTTATAGTCACTCTCCTTTTCTACATGCATCTTAAAATTCTTGAAAGCAACAAAAAGTTTCTAATTTCTACTTAAGAAAATAAACTCAAGTTTTCTAGTAAATTCATCAATAAAGAGTAAAAACTAATTTTCTTACCAAATGAAGGTGGATTGATTGGTCTATACAATCAGCATAAAGAAGTTGAAAAGGAACACTTGCTCTTAATATTGTTTATTAGGAAAACTCTTCCTAGTTTGTTTTCCAAGAAAACATGATTTACATAATTGATTAGGATGGTTAATATAGGGCATCTTTTTTACCAACTTCTTTTCTCCCATAACCTTTAGAGCTCCAAAATTAAAGCGGGCAATTCCCATTACAAATGCCATGCTTCATCTTACAAATCAACTTTCAAACATTTTGTTTCAATTGTTTTCATGTTTAATTTCAACATCCTTTTGTTTTACATGACAATCAAATTAGACCTTTGCCTTTAAAGAATTATATTTTTTATGAGAATTTCATACCTCTATTCAAGGAGTCGGTTTAAACTTAAAATATTATTTTTTAACTTAGGCCCATAATAAACATTGGTGATCAACTTGTGATTACCATCTTCAAAAGAGATGAGAATTGTACTTTTTCCTTCAATTTATATTTTTGATAAGTCTCTAAAGGAAAAACTACCTCTCATCTTCTTATCAAGCTTTATGAATTTGCCTTTGTATTCACATATGTGATTACTTACACCATTTTCTATTAACCATATACTATAAACATAATTTTCTTCTTCCTTACTAGTTAGCAACAAATTTGACTCTTCAACTTCTTAATTATCATTAATAAGATTATATTTTTCTTCAATATTATAGGTGACACTAAAAAATTTCAAAGAATAATAGGCAATTTTATAAAAATTAAAACATTCAACTTTAGATTTGTCATACCTCCTTTCATTTATATTTAAATAGTAGCCTAGTCATCTCCTTGTTATTCTTCCATACCCTTTATATGATGGTTGGTTTGTCTCTTCATTATTTGTGTTGAGTTCATTCCCTCTTCCTCTTCTATATAAGCCATGACCTTATCTCTTCCCCATCCATGTCCTTTAATTTAATTCTTTTCTCCTCCATCATTCTTTGAAATAGTCTTAACTTTGAGAACTTTCACCAATGACTCTTCTTGTCTTCTCTTGATCTCTTCTTCGTAGGCCCTTTAATGGTCATTAAGTCTATCTTTCTCTTCATTGATACATACCGCGTAATAAAAAATTTGGGAGTTAAAAAACAAAGAATTTTCTCCACTACATAAACATCATCTATCTTGTCTTCATATATCTTTAATTGATTTATAGTCACCTTCATTCTTGTATAATAATCCAAAATTGATTTAGATTTCTTCATCATTAAAAATTCAAAATCACTTCTTAGTATTTGAAGCTTCACCTTCTTTACTTTATCAACACCTTGGAAAGACTTTTCTAAAATATTCCATGTTTTCTTTGAACTAGTAGCATTAGCTAAACATTGAATCATCCAAACATTAACAGATGAGAGTGAGAATTTGTTAATGCTTCTTTATTATCTCAGACAAAATTTCTTTATCATTTTGAGATAAGTTTTCTTCATTTTGAGACTTTTCATAGTCTTTCTCTACAACTTCCCACACATCTTGAGAGCCAAACAAAGCTTTTATATGTAAAGACCATTTCTTATAATTCTCCTTTATAAGATGAGGAAATTGGAAAAGAGTGAGTCCATTACTTGCTATTTCTTACTTCCCTTACAACAATTGTCTCTACACTTTAAGAAATAAGGCTCTGATACTATTTTGTTGAGAAATGAGAGAATAGAGAATGAAAAATGAAAAAAAAAGCTTCTTCTATTTTCATCTTGAATACTATAAAATGGAATATGGTATTTATAGAGGTGTTCATCCTCTATTTACAAAAGGACTATAAACACAAATGTAAATAACTCACCTAACACTATAAGACTTTTGTGGTTACATGAAGACTCTTTAATTAACCCACTTTATTTCTAACATTACATAATGCTAAGAGTGGTATTCTAGAAATTTCAAATTACTATTTTCAATAGATTATGTTTTTATAGTTTGACGAATTAAAGATCTTACTCTTTATAAAGTCATGGTATATATTCAACTTATACTCAATGATGACTTACTCTCTCCCATAACACTTTCTCAAGTTAGGTCATACCTACCATCAACTCTTGATGACCTAATTAGAGACCCTAGTGCGCCCACTTTAGCTATGCTATATCCCTATCTTTGCTCTCCCTTAGAGCTATGATGGCTTTGTTTGGCTTATTATAAGATATAAATTATTTCATCGAAAAAGATTCTTTACTAACATTTTATTTTTATGTAGGAAAAGTCTATGGGCATGAGGCTTACTCCCCGTCAGCTCTTTTTCACACTCACACTAAGAAACATGACGGTGTGACATTCGTCAACATCCAATGTAGAGAACTAAATTTATGTGAAATTTATGGTTTGATATTAATGCTTAATAATTATCACTTACTAATATAAATATTACCTTCTGATAGGACCAAATACAAGAAAGCATTCAACAACAGTCTCAGCAGTCTGAAGATGTTGATGAGACTCAAACTTATCATCATGCAGTAGGTGTAGGGACCTTCATAGAAGGACCTTCGTGGAAGGATATTCGGCTTAGGTTCATTTGCGAATACATGTTATTCGTCCAGTACAGCAACATCTAGTAGACGGTCGACAACTAATGAAGTCAATGAGCTTCGGAGCACAGTGCAGACATTGGCAACTCAGTTGCAATAGTTGATGGTGTTGGATCGCGTATGGTTCGAATATTCAAAATATTCTGCGGAAAAACCATACAATAACGTGAAGTATAATCGAAAATACCAGGATGTACGAAAAT
>JANIHZ010000009.1:23225518-23238562 GCA_027478365.1 Erythroxylum rufum | reverse complement strand
CAGATAAAGAAGGGATTTCGGGGAACCACGCTCAGGTATGTTCGTAAGAGGTTGGGTTCCGGAAACGGGATCCAGCATCCTCCATCAAAACGAGGAAATTCCATCTTTGTATGATGTCATTTGGGATGTAAGGAGGGCCAATTGTTAGAGAATGGCTTCATTGGAAGGGTTGATTGGATGTGTAGGACTTGTTTTGTGGAGGAAGAGGGCAAGGTGGTGGAGGGTCGGTTGAGGAAGTGGAGCAGGTGGAAACCATTATGGGTAGTGTGAGGCTCTGATACCAAAATGTTAGGAGCTACTGATGAAAGTAAGAACTTGCTTCCTATTAGCAAACTTAAATGAAATAACACATAAAGATAGTCCGTGTGGAGAGGACTAAACTTAATTCTGCCATTTTTAATGAACAAAACAAACAAACAATTTAAAATAGTAAGAATATAACTAATTCCTAGGACATAGGAAAACTAACTCGAAAGTGGAGTTGAAACATCATGTTAAATGGGCTTAGTTGTGATGAATTCCTCGACTGTAGGCTTTTTATTGGAAGTTTCAGATAGCTAGAGTTCCAACAAAAATTTGATTGCTTTGTAGGGTTTTTAGACAATTCTAAGCTTTTGTTGGGGACTTCTAAATTTGGATGAATTTTGAGTGTGGGGGAGCCCTAATCTTAATGGATTCTCTCTTATGTGGATGGAGAAATGTTGATTCTGGTCTTGCTTGAAAAGTTGAAAGGCAGAGCACAGTTAGGGTACATCCTTGGTTATATGGATAAAATTTTCATTGGCAAATTAGTAAAACAAGAATTTTCGTTTTTCCTTATCTCTTCTTTGTACTCTCTTTGAATAAACCCTTGTTTCACTTCCTGGGTTATTTAGAAGATCAACTACTTTAGTTGCACAGCTCATATTTTATGATTGATGATGGGGGAGTGCCTTCTGATTCTTTATGGATTACCGGACCATTCTCTTGACTTTTTTGTTCTATAATTATGTTAATTCCTCAAAGGGGTACCATTAGTATTGGCAGTAAGGTGTGGTTGTATGAATGTCAGTATGATGTTTGCATTTTGGACGTCTAGGTTACAGTGATGGGTTTTTATATCCATTCTTTTATCAAATATGGTTTATCTAACGTTTGATATCATATTTTATTGCCTATCTTCCAGCTTACATGTTGAGTGGAAAGTGTTTGTAGTTTGTCTGATGTCTAACAAATATGAGTTTGCTTACTCCTATTCATCTTTTGAATGAATCAAATAACTTTATTACAGACAGGAGGTCCTTTTTTTGGAGAACGAGATTTCCTTCAATGAGGCCATCATTTAAGAAAGGGATAAGGGAATACAAGAAATTCAGTAGCAGATTGGTGAAGTGAATGAGATATTTAAAGATCTTGCCATCCTTGTACATAAGCAAGGAGCTATGATTGGTAATTCCATCTTTTCTTTTTTGGTGAAACTGTTTTCTACTACATTCGGGACAATTTGGAATTGTGACTTATCTATTCTATTTTTGTTTCCCCCTATGATATACGGTTGAAATTCCAATTGTTTATCCAATACCTTATTGGAATGTAGCTATTCATATCAAAATTCCACTGTTTTTGTTGATCGTAGAATTATGGCTCTAAATAACTCATTTTCATTAGATTACTCAATATTGCAAAGACCCAAAGATCAAACTCATCTTTGGTAGGGTATTTTCATTTCTTTATTTATTTCATTCTTTAAATTCTTTTAGCGAGGTTTAGACTTATTTTTGAAGTTTCATGCTATCAGAGGAACAATAGAGGCCCAAGGTCAATAACTTTCTTATTTTCCAAGTTAAGTTATGCAGGTTTTCAGACTTCAGTGTTATGGTACTGCCTCTACAAAAATGACTAGTAGTGTTGATAAGAGAAATATGATGTTTTATATTTACAATAAGTTAAAGTCTCTTAAGTATTTTGGATTTAAAATTTTGCAACTTATTCTTTGTGTTTTTGTGCAGGCTTGCTTGCTTCTGGTTATCTTTGGAATTGTACTTCTCATCGTAATCATTGTTCTTGCAGCCTAATATCTTAAGGTGTCCTGATTTCCTCATTGAGCAATTTGAGGAGCTACTTGGCAACAGTATAGTTTGTCTTTTTGCTAATTTCATGGGTGATGTTCTTTTATAGCACCTAATGAATGACTAGAGTGTCTCACTACAGGTCGGAGGTGGTGTCTAGTGAATGGTGTGGTAGTATGTAGTTGTTTCATATGGGTTGGGAATGTTTGTCTTTTTCTCTTTTGGGTATTCAGGTGTGCTGGGCATTTTGAGGGAGTGTTCTTTGTGTAATTTTCTGCATCAAAATTTTTAATGTGATGAACAAAATGTCAAATTCTTTGGTTTACAACAATCGATGCAGCTCCTCAGTATCATCAGTAATGTTAAAGACTTATTTTCTTGTTTTTCATTTTCCAGGAAATTCTGACATAATCTGTGTCCACCTATATGACATTACAGGTTTAATTCGAAGCAATATTTGTACTAACTTTTTGAGTTTGCAAAAGTTATTAAACAAATAAGATTTAAAATATTTGTATTTTGAAAAATAATTATTAAAATTAAATTAAATTAATTTTTGAAAAATGGAAAAAAATAATAATAAAATAATTAAAAAAGGTTAAAGAATGTCCCATTCCGCGACGTTGTGACGTCTAAAAAACATTATGGAAGACATTCTACATCGTTTCCAAAAACGTCGTGGAATGTGATGTTTTGTGAAGTTCAAAAAACGTCGGAGAAAGACTAATATTTTGGTGGCATTTTTTAAAATGTCGCAGAATGTTTGTGTTTTCCATGAAGTTTTATGGGAAACGTCGCAGAAATTAGCCTACATCTCTGCGATGTTTTTTAAAACATTGCAATTTGTATTCTGTGATTTTTTTTTTACATTTTTTAAATGTCATAAATTGTACTATTTTCTTGTAGTGAGTAGACTCCTTCCTAATCACCAAGCTTCAATTTTGTCCATCACAACCTTCTAAAGTTAAGAATATAATAGTCCCTTCCTGTCAAGTCCTCCAAGAAGGTCCACAGAATGGAAAGCTTAGGGACTTTTCATAAGTATAAGGCATGTATTTTCATCTCTCAATGTATAGTCCGAAGCATAATGGAAAGCTTATAGACTAAAGGAAGTCTTGGTCACTAAATACAACCTTTTCTTATTTAAATTTGAATCTCCAAATCAAGATCAGAAGCTGCTGGAGGTGAGACCTTGGCATGTAAGATATAAGATTATATAAATTTATATGTAAGATAGGCGCTGGAAGCATTATTCAAACTATTTAGTGTGAGAGAAATAAAAGCATTTTTCAAAATTTGGCAAATAAGGAACACCTAAGGATGCTAATAAGGGACCAAATTATGGTATATCAACTACATACAAATTGTAGTTGGGGGTTAGCTTTGAGACGGTCTCTTTAACATCTAAAAGGACACTGCTTTATTTGCACAACATGGCAAGGAAATCAACGAATTCATATATGAAAAAAGTAAATGCAACTTATAAATTATTAAACTATTTGAATATATATGGAGATAGCTACACATCGAAGGAGAGGAAGGAAGAAATTTTGGGAGTACTCCACCAGGCAGTCGAAACACAACTCTTTCTGGAAGGGGAAGTTGAAGGTAAGATGATTTAAGCTAGAAATGATGGATATCTCAAGAACATTGAGCTCATAAGATTAACCTGCAAATAAAACAAGGAATTTCCATAAAGACACATGCAAAGGAACTAAAAGGACAAGAAAAAGTTAAAAGTGGAGTGAACTTGCATACATTCCCCGAGTGCTTATGCAATTAGCTTGAAATTTGTGAAGAATTATGGAAAAATTGCTGCTACTTTAAACTCCATGCTCAAGAAGAATTCTTTCAAGTGGACTTTAGCTTCTACCATAGCCTTTGAGCAATTAAAATCTACCATGACCACAACTCCAATTCTAGCTTTAACAGATTTTCAATGCTGTTTGAAATTGAGTGCGATCCTTCAGATGCAGATATAGGTGCTATATTACAGCAAAATGGATGACCATTTGCTTATTTTAGTTGACCCTTTGCTGATCGGAATCGTGGTCTTCCTGTTTATAAGATGGAATTGCTTTCATTGACTAAGGCGGTATCTCATTAATGGCCACACCTATAAAGTAATAAGTTCTCATATGCACTGACCATTTCATTCTTAAACATCTTTTGGAACAAGAATCACTACTATTCCTCAACATTGTTAGCTAAGCTTTTGGGTTATGATTTTATAGTGGAATATAAGGTTGGTCAGGAAAATGTTGTAGTTGATGTCTTATCACGCCAATCTAAGGTGGATGATTAGACTCTCCTTACCATTTCTATACCTTTGGTAAGTATCTTTGATCATATCCGTCAAGAGTTTAACACCACTCTAAATTTACAGCATCTTGTAGCTAAAATTCAAAAAGGTGAAGCTATGGGTCCTTGGAACTACACTGATGGACTTATTTTTTTAAGGATATATGTTATATATTGAAGTAATTAGTTTTGAAATTATTTATTAATTGGACATATAAGATATTAATTGGATAATAACTTGGATTCAAAAGCTATATGGATAATCTTGTAGTTGTGATAGAATCCTACACAATATTGAAGTATATTGTCATGTTGGTAATTGAATTGTAGACTGTGGGATTTCAGTATACAGCTGAAAAAGGAAAGTTATTGTGTATTTGAAGTGGGATCCTTTTTTCTTGAGTGTTATATTATCTACTTCTCTATCTTAACTGAAGTTAATCTACGTCTCTATCTTAGCTGAAGTTAATATATGTCTCTATCTTAAAAAAGTCAATCTTATATGAGTGTGGGAGAACGACGATGCAACGTGGATTAATTGTTATTAGAAACACAGCTACATATGCATGTCTTTGGGAAAACACCGTGGGTCAGTTAATTGAATTCTTAAAAGACATAGATATAGTGGTGTACGTGCATTGCTGATTTTGTGGCCAAGGTAGTGGTTGCTATAATTTTTTTAAAAGATGTGGCCCAGTGCAAAAAATTTAAGGGAAACAATTATTGTTAATTGATTTCCTTATAAGTTGCGTATATCTTGGTTGATGAATATGTTATCGATGCAGCCATGGTTTTGTGTTGATGTTTATGTGAATTAGCCCATTGTTATTGCGACAACTTCCAGATTTATTTCTGTGGATCTAAACCTTTGGAAAGTTATTCTTCTCTTTTATCTTAAGTATATCGTTGTTATGCTCTTAGTTGATTGAGAATTTGAGTTATTTTTATTAATTGTCGCTTAAGTAAAAGTAGTTTAGAAAAATTCTCTGACGAGGTTAACATGAGTCGATCATGTTATTGGGTGTGAAATTCTTTCACGGGAAGTGAGGTTGAGAGATAGTGTCAAGGGTTGAGTGGTGTCGACTCAGTAAAGACTTGGGTGATTCTATTGTACATCGCTGAAAGTTATTAAGCTAGGTGAGGGCCCCGCAGATATAAGCAAGGTGTGACGAACTGTGTTACCAAATTTTTGGTGCCTTTTATTATATCGTTTTTGATTGATTTTGTTTTCATTTGTGCTAGAGACGTCCACGGTAAAATTAGAAATTTTGCGAAACCACCACCCCTTCGAGTTTTTAATTTTGTTTAAGAATCGCGTCTACTTACAACCCCATTCTTCTTTATGTCTCCCATTCTTTCTTCACTTCATAACGTGGTTTATGAAGGTTATCAAAAAACTCTCCGCCGTGGCTACTGATTTTTATTAGAAAGGTTTGAAATCTGTTGTTCAATCATTTGTTCGCATTTTCCAAATGTGCCTATGACATAAGATTGAGCACCTTCATCCTACTAGATTTCTGCAACCATTGACGGTTTACCAAATTATCGAGGAAAATTTGTAATTCTTGCTGTGGTTGATCAATTTTCAAAATATGCTCATTTCCTTGCAGTGTCTCATCCTAATATACTACTGTGTCTGTGGCATATGAATTTTTGACCAGATTGTAAAGTTATATGGTCTTCTGAAAACTATTGTTTCAAATAAAGACGTCATCTTCCATAGTGCCTTTTAAAAGGAACTCTTTACCTTATATGGCACTCAACTCTGCTTCACCTATTCTTATCATCCCTAGATTGACAGTTAGACTGAGGTCGTCAATCGTGCAGTGGAGATGTATCTCCATTGCTTCACTAGTGAGAAACCGAAGAAGAAGGTTGACTAGCATTCTTGGGAAAAATTCTGTTACAATACTAGTTTCAGTTCTTCTCTAAAGTGCACCCTATTTTAAATTGTCTATGGCAAACCATCTCCACAACTGCTTTCTTACATAGCAAACACCCTGCTGACTCTACATAAATGTTTATTGCAAACTTAGTTACACATGAAAATTCAATATGACTATAGCCATCGATATCTAGAGTTTGGCTGTTGGTGACTTGGTACTCTTAAAGTTGCAGCCTTATCATCAAATTTCCCTACGCGAAAAATCCAACCGAAAATTATCACCTAAATTTTATGGTCCATTTTGTGTCATTACTTGCATCGACCAAATTGCTTACCACTTGGCACTCCTATCAGACTCTCGTTTGCATCCATTTTTTCACATTTCTTATTTGAAGTCGTTCCATGGTTAAGCGGATGTGTCTATGCATCCTACAATGTCACTTTTTCTACAAGATAAGACATGACTTCAACTACATGTTATTTTATACCATCGTACAATTCATGATATTTCCCAAGTGCTGGTTCATGGTAGGGTTTATCTCCAACTGATATTTCCCAAGTGCTGGTTCATGGTAGGGTTTATCTCCAACTGATACTTCTTGGGAGGATGTTTCCACCTTGAGGCAGTGGCATCCTTCCTTTTCACTTGAGGATAAGCTCATGTTCAGGAAAGGGAGTAATGTTACATCTCCAAAGGTTTACAAGCGCCACACTCATAGGAGGTTTAAGCAAACATATTCGGTAACAATTTAGTAAGAGAAGCAGTCCAACTGACACAACCTACTTTCTATATTTATTTAGAAAATTTTCTCTCCTATAATCATGAGCAGTTTTTTGCTTGAAATAGTTGTAATTCGTAACTATTAGACTAGTACCTTATATATTGAATAAATAGAAAATTGGTAAAGGCAAGTTGTCTTTTCCAAAGATACTAAAACTTGCAATCTAAGAGATCGGAGAGAGCTGTCAATTTTCATAAGTAATTTGAACAAGAAGGGAAGAAAGGTGAAGAAATATTTAGAACCATCATCTGACTTCTTTCTGTAAAGACCTACAACAAGATCATTCATCTAGGACCACATTCACCCTCTAAATACATGGCAACAATATCAACTTTCAGTCATTTGGTGTTTGGTAATATTGAAAGTATTTTTCAACCTTCAAAATACAACCATAAGGATCTCCTCCATCAAAACGAGGAAATTCCATCTTTGTATGATGCCATTAGGGATGTAAGGAGGGCCAGTTGTTGGAGAATGGCTTCATTGGAAGGGTTTATTGGATGTGTAGGACTTGTTTTATGGAGGAAGAGGGGACGGTGGTGGAGGGTCAGTTGAGGAAGTGGAGTAGGTGGACAACATTATGGGTAGTGTGAGGCTATGATACCAAAATGTTAGGACCTACTGATGAAAGTAAAGACTTGTTTCCTATTAGCAAACTTAAATGAAATAACACATAAAGATAGTCCGTATGGAGAGGACTAGACTTAATTCTTCCATTTTTAATGAACAAAACAAACATACTATTTGAACTAGTAAGAACATAACAAATTCCTAGGACTTAAGAAAACTAACTCGAAAGTGGAGTTAAAAGTGATAATCATATAGAACATGCAAGTGGAGTGGTTGTAGATTTTCCTAGATTTATGCAAGAATCAGAAACTGTCATATACTATTAACTTCTTCACCGCTGACTTTTTCAATGTTTATGTGATTTCCATATGATGCCTTATTTTTCCTTCTGGAATAAGGTTTTGTATCAAAAACTCATGAAGTATCTTGATATGCTAAAATTCTTAATATGGATAGAGCTATTTACAAATAATTACTACCGGTTAGAAGATAGACTTCCAAATGAAGGGCATTTTGAATATCTATCAAGCATTTGCAAGCTATGCATACCCATCATATGTAGAAGATTTCATCTAATTCTCAAACAAAAGTCAACTAGAAAGTTGTGTCTAAAACAATCATTGCCCAAAAAATATTCACACACAACAAACTCCATCAGCAGCAAATGATTTTAATATTCCTAGATTGATCCAGGATAAAGAAACAACATCCATTAACTTCTACCCATGATTTAGAGTACCAGATTACGTGTTGAGCCACAAAATTATTGTTTAAAATTGAAAGGAAATATAAAAGAAAAAAATTTTGCCGCATTAGATAAAAAGTAATAATAATACAAAAATAATATAACTCCCGGATAGGTTTTCTAGATGACACACAAGCACCCACGGTGGTTTGATCCTTTGGAGCCCTATTTACAAACGTATAAATTAACACTATCAGCCAAGCACAGTCAATAACTCATATAAAGCCAAGAAAACTTCTAATGCTTGACATAATAGTAAATTGTAAAGCTAACTCCTCCATAGATGGCTCCTGCCTATACTCACTCGACGCACAACTTTACTATTACTTTAGCCTTAATTGAATTCAAGAAGAATGTTTAAATATCCAAATTGTTTAGAACACTCATAAAAACGTCTATTAATGTATCTAGACTAGCATAATAGGCACTATAAAGGATGAGATCACTACATCTTACTAGGGAAATTGTTGATTCTCTAGGACTTTTATGAACTTTCATTGTTTTCCTATATGCACAATGAATTTAATTAAGAATAAATTTTAAACACTTCAAAAATCAATTGGCTTATGTTATGAAAGTTTAATATAATATTTTATCCAGCGTTTATTCATGCAAACAATATGACAACCATTACATTCTTTGTATCTACCTGGTTCATCCTTTTTAAAATAGGTAGTGTCTTCCTTCATGAGGATATGAATGAAGAAATATCAATACCACATACGACCAGTGTACTAAAAATATTCAAAGAGATATAACCAGACTCATGCCTCATTATTGGAAGTGAACTCTTTGAATTCTTGCTTTTGAAACATTAGTTATCATTCAACAAATTATTGGGTTCAATCCAGTTTTCATTAAAATTAAAATATCGGGTCTTTTCTAAGAATTAATATTTTGAAAATGATAGATAGTCAATGAAAATGCAAATACCTGTGATTGTCAGATATGGATTCACAGCTACTAATATCAGTGTTGGCTTTCTGATTATTTGACCGGGGTTTTATGATTTTGAGACCTACTATTTTCAAGACCAATGTAGCGCCCCCTTACCCTAGGGATACGCACCGGAACTCCTGGAGGTCATTTTGGCACATACCCGAGAATAAGGGTATGCTATGATCGATCACTACATTTACTTCATATGGCATCATAACATTATTCACTTGTAAAGCATCATAAGAAATCACAATATTTTTAAAACCAACTTTTCCTCATTTCAATTCTCTAAACTAAAAGTCTACATTGTATCTTTCAACCTTAACTGCATGTACATTAATAAAACCTAGTACAAGAGTACTACATGAAAAGGGAAAATATATCACTTCTAGCTAAGCCATCCAAAAATCCCAGATGACCGACCTTTGAGCCATGACTTATCTTGCTAAAACACAATTTACACGGCTGGTAGAGCCTCTCAGTAGCTAGAGTCGTCTCTTGGTCTTGAAAAGAAAACGTTGCAATTTTGGTGAGTTTTGCGAACTCAATGAGGTAACCATCATCGATGGTTCACTCAATTCATACATCACATCACTACACATAACATAATATTCACCACATTGCATATTCATAATATATCACATCATTTATACGAAACATTCATCAATTATAATTTGCAATGCACGTGAGACTCACTTTCATTTATTATCTTCATTATGACCGAGTGCCTTTTTACTAGCTCATCCCTTCATGGATGTCGAGCTTTGTCATATATCGTCTCATATCCCTTAGTGGATACTGGGTACAGTCGCATTTGAGCCTGAGGCTCTATTCACATTCTGAGCTTTAAGCTCTTTATCCTGGCAACTCCGGTCATAACTTCCTTTATCTTTCATGCATTCATATAATGAATGTTTCACATAACACAACCTCAGTCAATCACATGGATGCACATTCACATTTAGATCACATTCATCATTGGACCGTAGTCCGGCATTCAGCAGAAATGCTGAGCACATTTTTACATTCATATGCATATTTACAATTTTCACATTTTGAAGCACTTATTTCGTCTCGTTCACATACAAGGAGAACTTTAATAACTCATTCCTACATTAGAATCACTAGACCTTCATTGTCAGGAAGCAATACAATCAAACCATATTCATTCAATATTCAAAACCTATTTGTAAACAAACAAATAATTAAGTGAGACCATCTAGGTTACTCACAAGCTTCTCTCGAAGCTAATGTCTGGAAGATCCAGCAACTTCTGGAGGTTGACGTTCCAGTTGCCCCTCTATAACAAATAATGTACACCATATCACAATTTGCGCAATCATAAGTATTCACTAATGCACATGTATGAAATAAGTTATGTACAATGCATGTTCATGATAATCTCGGGGAATTTCTATCATAAAATCGATCTCATATCAAAACTCATCTAAGTATAAATTATACTTAGGTTTATGCCTCACTAAAACCATTAAAATCACAATTCATTATTCTCTTGCTTACTTTCAGATTTTCCAAAACACCCCTTTCGGGTCTACTGTTCACATACAATTAGAAGGTAAAAAAATGAAGTAATTTGGTCATACTCTCTTCTAGAAAGTGTTCCTCTATGTCTCATCTTTCTATTGATACCAAAATCACTCAATTTGGTTCAGTAATTTGGAAGATATGCCTTAAACATTATCGGGTTGTTCATATTCAAAAACAGTGTACTATGTCCAACATCCATTCAGAGATTAAACACATTAGAGGCTGAATTAGATTCCAATTTCTTCCTACCATTTGTAGCCCCATGTCTCTAGTTTACCACAAAATAAAAATCATCTCATTTGGATCAGTATAACTCCAGAAATCATCAAAATACCGAAGTATGTTCAGTGGAATAACACTAGTTCATACTACTTAAGAGCACACTCACTATACCCGTCCCATTCTTTTCACTCAATCTTTCTCCATTCAATTCAGATAGCTATGATTCTTAGTGAAGATGTAGATCAATGTCTTATAAAACCAATGGTTCAAGAATCAGATCATTTGGACGTCTAGAGAAGGAGTTATGGTCAAAAGAAGCAATTATATTTACGACCTCAATCAAAACGAACCTATTTTGGCGCGATTTCCATAACTTTCACAAACAATATCGGATTGATTTTGTTTTTAGACCATTGGAAAGATAACTTCGAGATCTACAACTTTCATGAAGACTTCAAAGGCCAATTCTATCTCCTCACTTTTTTATTGTCTCATTTTTGTATCGTCTTACTTTCACTTCGTCTTACTTTGATCGTCTTACTTTTGCGTCTCAAAATTTCGTCTTACTTTTTAGTCTCAAAACTTCGTCTTACTTTTGCGTCTCAAAACTTTGTCTTACTTTTTTGTCTCAAAACTTCGTCTTACTTTTTCACCTCAAAACTTCGTCTTACTTTTTCGTCTCAAAACTTCATCTTACTTTTGCGTCTTAAAACTTCATCTTACTTTTGCGTCTCAAAACTTCGTCTTACTTTTTCATCTCAAAACTTCGTTTTACTTTTTCGTCCAGAACATCTCCACTTATAAAGATCATAACTTCTAGCTCCGATGTCCAAAATTTTCATACTATATATTGTTGGAAAGATAAAAGAAAGATCTACAACTTTACAGAAGGCAACTTTGCTAAAATCTATTTACATTAATTCCGAATTTGCCCCTAAAGTCAAAGACAAATTTTCCATTTATATACCAACATACTGCACCAAATTCTCAACTTCATGACACCTTTTTGGATTCTTAGAGATAGAGTTAAAATTCGATGTCTTCATACGAAATGTAGCTGTATATCTCTAGTTTAATTCAAATTAAGAATCATCTTGTTTGAACAACTAGAGAAAATGTTATGGCTAAAAGACTGAAGCATATTCAGTGAACATTTTCCAGATTTTCAAACTTTCAATACTTTACATCTCACTCATCTTCTACCTAAATTATCTCTTCCATTCAACTCCAAAAATTACTTTTACAACACTCAATGCTCATAACCTTTCAAACACTAAATTAACACCATAACCAGATTTTTCATCCCCAACAACATAGTATTTATGAACAAATACGTAAATGCTATTTTCCATGCAGATGATAGTAACTTATCAAATTTATTTCATAAATCCCAAACTCTAAAGGATTTCTTCACCACTTACCTGCTGAAAACTCCAAAATCTTCAAGCTCTAAACTCCACAAGATTTCGTGCTTCACTGAGTACAACGACCAGTTCTTAGTTTTTCTTGGGGTAGAGGACACAAATAACAAAGTGGGTTGGTGAAGGAAAGGAAAAACACAGAAGTCTCTTAGAAGGTATTTGATAGAAAACTCTATGTACGGGGAGAATGTTTGAAGAAGATGATAATAAAGAAGGGACTTGGACAAGACTTAACCTGTCAACTCTCAAAGAATAGTAACCTACTTCTAGCAAGAGTACCAAAAGCCTAAGTGACACTTGTCACTTTCCCACTACCTAAGGTCTAACTTAGTGTCTTTTGAAACTAACTCCCTTAACTTTCATCTTTACAATCCAACTATCTCCAAAGCTTCTTTTGATTTTTTTTCTATAATTTCCAAAAATTTATTCCTAATTTCTCCAAAATTCACAAATACCATATTTCTACTAATCACTAATATTTCCAATGTCAAACATTGATAACTCTCAAAAATTCACAAATCAATCCACTTATACCCGGAATTATTCATGAATGCATGTACAATTATTTTCATGTGCAAATAAC
>JANIHZ010000009.1:23121250-23131358 GCA_027478365.1 Erythroxylum rufum | reverse complement strand
AACCAAACCATATAATAAAATCCTACTAACATTTACATAACAAGTAGCTCCAAAACTTTATCCATCAAACCTCATAACTCATCTAAATCATGCTTAATTCAATAAGAAAAGTTTCGGGGGCCAACAATCCCACCTGTGTTTTATGCAAAGAAACTGAGGAAGATAGAAAACACTTATTTTTCCTCTGTAGGTATTGCTGTTTGGAGTAGAGTATTGCATATGCTAATGTAATATTGCTAGAATTACGAATGAAATGGAGTTCTAGCCTATATCACTAAGAAAGTTAACCATCTTAAGTAGAATGGAGAGCTCTTCAAGACTATTTTCAGCACAACAATTTACTCACTTTGGAAAGTAAGAAATAACAGGATGTACTAAGGAGCTGAAGATGGAAAGCATCAACTAGCTAGAACCATCCTTAACTAGGTTAGAGCTATCATGATGGCAATTAAAAAATGTACAAAACAAACTCACTCTTGACATAAAATGTAGATGAAATTTGTAAGTTTAGGTTTCTTGTAACCTTTATCTTGTTTTGTCTTAGTTCAAAGGATCAAATTGTAAGCTGAAACTCATTGTATTGTTATAATGGCTTTTTGCTAGTGTTAATATAATTTTTATTCACTTTTTAAAAAAATTAGTTACTAATTAAATTATATTATAGATACATATCAAAAATTGAAATTTAATTAATACAAAGGAAGACTAAAAGTGAATAAAATTGAAAATAATAAAAAGAAATTAAACATAAATTGATGTGAATTAAATAAGCTATAATAAAAAATACAGACAATTTGTAATTAAATTGAATGCAGTTGCATGTAAGAATATTTAAATTGAAAAATAATAGAGGAAAAAAGGTTGAACAAAATTATCAACTTATACCAAAGGAGTCCATATTTGCTCAAAAGGAACCTCAAAAAAGGTACTTCTCACCAACATTCATGAAATAAGCTCATAAATTAGGTAAAAAAATTTGACAAGTGCCAAAGACATTCCAACTTATAATAGGCTACCTAACAATATATAGTGTATTTTCTTTCATAAAATGGTGAATAGATATCCTCCCACCATTAGATAATCAAAATTTGTATTAGAAGTTGTCAACTTTTTAACTAAATGTATGGAGGTAGGACCACTAGCAAAAGTAATAAATATGAGGATAAAGAGTTTTTTAAGGAAAATGTCGTAAGTAGGTATGGTTGGCCATTTTTTATCATAATAAATAATATAATATAATTTGATTGAAACGATTTGTAAGGATATAAACATCATACATCGTTTTATGTTAGTTGTACTCCCCAAGTAAATGGTCTTGAAAGGAAACCAATAGAGCACTACTATAGGGTTCAAAAACAAAATTTAAAGAGAAAAGGAACATAACTAGAAGAACTTTTCAGTTTCTTATAGATATGTCACAAAATGCCAAAATCAGTTATAAAGGAAACACCCTTCAATCTTGCGTATGTAATAGAGGCTTTACTTCTTATATAATTATGTTTGCCTAGCTCAAGAGTGCAAGCCTATAACTAAATAACTAACTATTGAGAATGAAACTAGACTTAGTTAAATAACATAAGGAGAATGCTAGTGTAGAAAATAAGATATACCAATAATGTATCAAACCCACGATAAAGACTACATTCTTAAGCAGAAAAGAAGTACAAGCAAAACTATCCCAAAATTAGATGGTTTACAAACTTATAAAAATATATTGAGAAGATACAAACTTATAAAATTAGATGGTTTAGATTTCTCTCAAGTTTGAAATGGAGCACTTTTAAGTATATACTTCTACTAAAATAAGCTTTCATATTACTTATACTCACATCATTAACCAATAATGAAAATAAAGTATGCTAACTTCCCATTCCAAAAATGATGTTAAAAAACATGAAGATCAAATGTCTTAAGTCCAATTATAGTCCATTTTAGCTCCTTTATTTCCAAAACAAAAACTATACCTTAGGTCTAAGTGAAGTCCCCTTCTTCTCCCTTGTTTAAAAAAGTCATGCATTCTAAAGGCATTAGTCTATGTGAAGGCCTTTTAGCTCCTTGTTTTCAAAATAAAGACCTACATTCTCAAGTTTAAGTGAAGTCCCAATTAACTTTTTAGTTTTGAAACAAAATCATACAATCTAGAGGCCTAGGTCTAAATGAAGTCACCTTTAGCTCTTTAGTTTCAAAATAAGAACATTGTAGGTTAAAGGCCTATAGTTTTAAAACAAAAACCTTGCAAGAGAAAGGACCTAGTTCTATAGGAAGCCACTTTTAACTCCTTAGTTAAAAAAAGGTTATATTCCTCATTTTTAAAAGTTGGAAAAATAATACAAGTCTATTATAACATATTTATAAGGTAGAGTAAAAACTTAAGAAAAGTACATTGCACGTTTTAATAGATGATAAGCCTAATAGTACCTGTCAAAAAAAATGTATAAGCTTTAGCAAGTTTTTGTACAAACCAAAGTGCGAAAAATATTGTTAAAATTCATAGAAGGAAAACATATATTAATCCATAATAAATAAAAATGCTGCAAGATAATATTACGGAAAAGCAAACATATATGTATTAAAAAAAAGCCACTAAGGTAAAATATCCTAACTTATTGGGTGTAAAAATGTAAAAGGCCCCAAAAAAATTATATGTACATCTTTCACCCTTATTGAACAAAGGTAGAAGTCATACAAATGCACCCTTATAAACTAGAGGTGGAAAGGAAAACTAAAGTGACAGGCCCCTATCCTATAATGATTAGGTGACCTGCCTGACACTCCACAATGGCTCTCCAGTTGATATCTAAATCAGCTGGAAAGTTCCAGTGAAACTAAGCCTATTGCCTTTGTTAAGAAAATGCTTCAATTCATAATAAGAAATGTAAACAGTTGAGTTTTGTTTTTCAGTTTATTTAAAAATTTAGCCGCACAACGACTGTATTTTGACATCCCAAGAATTTCAAAATCTCTGTAAAAGTTCAAAACACTTCTATTATCAAGTCAATTTCTCAACTCCAAATTGTGGACTTCAAATCCACTCACATGCAGTCTCAAATTGTTACATCAATAAACTTTGAAAAGCTAAAACAACGTCACGCATTCCATTTAAAAACCTATATACGCATCCATTCTTTATACAAATGTACTTTCCAAAACATGTACAAAGATATGCAGTAGTTCTAAAAAAATTTGTACAAGGAAAAATAAAAATTCCTACACAGCAGAACTTGATGAAATTGACTATTCGTGCGGTGGAGTCCCTACTACTGAAGCCCCTAAGCATGCACCTGGCGGGTTTTATTTAAAAACAGAAAATAAAGGGTGAGCTAAACGTGCTTAGTGAGTGTTATTGGTTTTTAATAAAAACATTTATACAAATATTAACCTTTATAAAAGAAAGCAATTTCTTTTCTTTTCGAGTAATAACAAATGTTCTTACAAAACACATTCTTTTCTTTTCATAAGATCAATGCATATGTAAAACAAAACATGTATATATTTTTAAGATCAAGTTCCACTTTTCTTGTAAAGTATACAATGATGGTAATCAATATTTTTATGAACTTTCTTTTAAAAACATAGCCTGTCATTAATCTTCATTGCCATATGGTACCCTTAGGTGTAAGGCCAAGGAGCTAGTTCTGCATCACTTACCCATGCCTAGTTAGCCTCTATATATCGATTGTTATGAAGCTGGTTCTGCATCACTTATCCATAATGATGCTAGCACTACATATAAATTAGTAGTTACGGAGTTAGTTCTGCATCGCTTACCTGTAACAGTGTTAGCACAATATATACTCTACATGTGTAGAGGGTGGCTCACAGGATATACTGACAGACACAATACCACCCATGTTAGTGACAGACGCCCCCCAAACATCGCCATGCACATTATGACGTACTCTAATTGATATAATCGTATGTATAAAGACATAATGGCGTACCATAAGCTAAATCACAATTAATATATAAGCACTCCGCATTTCAATACCAATTCAAAACATATTCAAAATCCATTTCTATGCCAATTTAAAACATATGCAAATTTCAATTCAATACCAATTCAAAGCATGTGTACATATCATTAGTTTCCAAGTGTATCCAAAACTCAATTCAATGCTAAATCAAAGCATATGTAAATTCAAGTCGTCAATGGAATTATTCATAAACATACTTTTCATAGTAATGTAAAAACCATCTTAAAAAATCAATTTAAATACACACTCACTATTTTTCGTTTTTCATTAACCACCCTCACATGTTTGGTGCTTTTCCTTTATTAATCCCAAGTCTACGGTGGCAAGAAAACTTTATTTTCTTACTCAGCTATGAGGGAGACCCCTGGAGGGTTCCTAAAACCTACCAAGTACATCCATAACTTATCACGTTGTTTTACAAATTTTATGACAAAGGGCTTAGCCAAAATCTTAGCATTTGGTAAGATTAAAATTATGTTTTCTTTTCATTCAACCATTGAACAACTTCCATGATTTATACATGCTGTCTTCTTTCAATTTAAATAACATACACAGTATAAACCTACTGTTTTCCTTACATTAAACCATTGAACTATGTACAATATGTATGCTGGCATTGAACAGTTGTTAAGGCACATATATGGCATCTACATGCTACCAATTAAAACCCATTGAATAACATTCATAAGACATGGATATACATGTTGTTTTCTTCTCCATTTACCATGCTGTTTTTCTCTTCATTTAACCATGCCTCCACTTATTCCTTAATTTTCACATATCAAACGTTCAAATTAGATTCTAAAGTCTTCTAGAAATTTGTTCCCTTATGTCCCTTATTTCCATATCATCAAAAATCATGCCATTTCACCTTATAATTATGAAACACGTACCAAATAGCACAAGCTACTTCAACAAAGGGACAATATCATGTTACCAAAATCAATCTTAATTTTCAATATCATTCAGCTAGAATTAGGTCTAGGTCTCCACTAGATATTTTTATTACTATGTCTTAGGTATCATTTACAGTTGAAATCACCCAATTTGGAGTTCTGTATACTAAGTTATGGCCAAAACACTAGGACTATTCAAGGAAACCGAGAATCCTAATACATAATTTCACTAAACATAGTTAGGAAAACTTACCACTTTCTTTAAATCATGCTCAAACATTCACGTAATTCATAAGGAAATTCATGTTTCCAGCTTAAGCATTCACATGACCAACTAAAGAGAATAGACAAGAGTGGTTTAACATACCTAAAATCAGATGGTAACATGCTGCCCATCTTTTCCCTGCATGTAGTTGGCGTTGATGGAGGTTTTGTCCATAGTTGGAGGCTTAAACAACATGTTGAATTTATTTCCCAAAGGTAGTAACTTGGAAGACCTATATGTGAAAGATTAGCTGCAATTATTCTTCAACAATTCTGGTCCAAAGGAGAGCTAAAGTTTTGGTGGAATGAAGGTGGAGCAGCTCCCATCATCTTTGTTTGACATGCTACACGTTGAAAAGGGCTGCCCACACGTTGCAAACTTAACTTCCAATAGTTGTCCATTGTTTTATCCCTCACCATCTTTGTTTAATTAAGCCATTAATCCCTTGTAACATCCACAACGATACTTGTCTCCCACATATAACAAGTTGTTCTGATTTTATCTTATTAATATGACACATGTCCATAACATGAATTGGTCCTCATGTAAAGAATTTTGTGTCCTTCACATCTACTCCTTCATAAACATGACAACATAAGATTTTCATGCATTCTTGTTCCAAAATAATGAGAATTTCTTCATGTATGTGACAGCTGCCACTTAAGGTTCATTCACATGTATATGTATTATTTCTTATCCAAAATAATTAAATGACTTAAGAAAAATCTGTCCAATTTCGATAGAAATTTGATGTCCACTTAATAACATGTTACACCTAAATATAACATATAAGTTGGATTGATTTACTTTAAGTATCTGTAACTATGATTGATTCTTATATCCTTATGTTTCAGCCCAAGAATACTTTAAATTTACTCCATAACAATTTAAATCAAAGTTAATTATGATCTATCATAAATTCATCCGATTGAATTTATTTTTGGTCCATTTTCATACCAGCCAATTCTAATATTTTTCGACCATCATTTGACATTAATACTTGTCATTCATGGTTGGGTTTTAGCGAAAATAAAATTTACATTAGCCCAAAGACATCATTCACACAAAATGAAATTTTATAGACACATGAAAGAAAAGTTTGGGGTTTTACGTAAAGGCCTGGTAGATTTTCAATAAGAGGACTAGTCCCTTTAAGTTCATCTATATCATTAAATTTATCTTCCTTTTCAACCAATGAGGGCTTAGATTCTACAAATGCATTAGTAATATTATGATTGTCAAATAGTAGTACTATAAACTTCTTCACTAGGAATCAAAGTCTAAGAGATTAGCTTGATTATAGTGATCTCATCATCGTGAGTAACTTTTTTATTCTTTCCTAGGGGTCAACTAGGCCTTTCTCTTTATCGACTTTTGCATGAGCAATAATCCAATTTATGTTCATAAAAGTACATAATATGGGTGTCAAATGAATAATCAATATAAGGAAACTTGAAATGAAACAAGGTGAGGGACCTATACGCTCGCAATCTATATGACAACACTCCTTAAATCAAAATGGGCTCATTAACAAGAACGTCTCAAAAGAGTAGAGGATATTGGAGGTGTCTAAGACAAGTTTTAAACTCAGATTATCCTTATTCCAACAGTTAAATATGTTGTTTAAACCCCACGTATGATCCTAAAATGCCATACCCTTGCTAATTTTAAGAGGAAAATGTTCCTTATAATAATGCAAACCTTTAGTTATAGTCAAAAGGTGACACCTACTCCTAGTGCAGATTAGACCATCAAAACAGGGGATAATAAGCCTGCAGTGATATGTACACTTAAAAATTTTGGGCTGTCATATCCCTAATGTGATAGGCTACTATAAAGCTTGAGATAAGGTACTTAATGCATAGATGAAGTTGACCTAGATTTAGGATTATTGAGTCTGTGATGCGATGAAAAGTATCCCCATATCACATTTAAAGGTGACATAGCGTAAACCAACTTCACCAAGTCTTAGATAAATTCTTTCTTCTACTGTAAGATATCAAATGTTTATATGCTCAATGATATTGCAATTTTTTTCAAATGCTCTTAAATTCATTCCAGTTTAGTTTATGCAATATGAGTCTGAGTTTAAACTCATCATCACAGTCTTTAAGAGGAGAGTCAGACGAAACATCCTTCGACTTTAATATCTTACTAACGGAAGAGTTGGACAAACTAATGCTTGCCCTACTAGTTGAAATTTTTTTTCTATTAATAGAAGTCAAAGGTATAGAAAATGAAGGGGTGGCAACCTAGCTTACATCTTGTTGCGGTAAAAGAAAAGCCTAAAGTTGACACCTTGTAAAGGGGTAGCAACCCAGCGTCCAAAGTACCTAGATAGACCAAATATCCTTTAGCTAGCTAACTCTCATGGATGACATGTAAAGAAATCATAAACGATCGGAACAATAAGGATGAATAATCGTCAATGGTTGAGATCAATAGGCCTTTTGCTTCCTTATTGAGAACCTAGACCCTAGATGCCTAAGCTACAGTTGGATGAACAACGAGAAGAATATTTTCTAATGTTTTGGAAATAATCACCTAGGGTCAGAGAGCTCGATATTCAGCTTGATTGTACAATCAAGAACATTATCTAGAGAGTGATGTTTAACTCCCCGAAGCAAAATCAAATATGACCTGCAAGTTATACCTTAAACAAGCTTCTTGATTGTTAGGAATCGTAAAATCGACTTTACACTTATGATGAACAGATGCTTGATAAGCTTCCACCCCTGTTATAATCACGTATGAATGTTAATAGTAAATGATACATACTGAATAAGTCCAAAGCTTATAGAACCTACCGAGCCTCGGAAATCCAAAAAGTCGATAAGGCCCACAAAGTGTACCGTACATCCTGATAGGATGCATGTTTATCTAAGGATGCAGAAGTGATTAAATAAAAAATTTTATCTTATCTAAACTTCGAAAATCTTAAGTCAATGTTGATAAGATTCCCTCACTATTATTCATTTATTTGATAAAAGAAAAGGTGAAATTATAAGTAGGTTGAATTACTCAACTCATGTTCTTTATATATATTTGAGGATCATCATAGAGGTAATATAATTCTTTGCTTACTCTGCAATCTTACAATACATCTATGAAATTTTCATTGACTTAAATGGTCACGCTGGAATTATTCTAATACCTCTGAATTTTGTTATCCCAAAACAGCAAAGAATCATTTTTTACCACATCACCTACAATTTCAACAATTAATTTTTAATAAATAAAAATGATTTTAACTATAAAACGTGTCTGAGTTGCAAACATTTAAATGGAAGTTAGAATTTTACCGACTTTTCAGCCCATGAGACTTCAGAAAGTGTAGAATCTATCTAATGCGAATTGGTCTTTTAAACTATTAATTGTCAATCTTATATTGCTTACCCTTTCCATATTTATTAATGCAATACTACTAGGGCTTTGTTTTCTTGCTGTATCCTAGACGACTTGACCGCACAAACAACCAAAGGTTATATTAATTTGTCCTCGCAAAATACAAAAGCGATGTGCCAAAGGTTACATTAATTTGCCTTTTCTGAGTTCCATTTGCATTCTATCTGAATGATGTTTAGAAATTGACATCTATTCAGATATAGAAAACTGGAATAATTTTTTAAAGTATATAGAAAAATAAAAATTTATATTCCATTGTATACTTTTTCTATTCCAATAAAATAGAAAAATAATTATTTTATTTTTATTTCTATATTCCTAAATTTTATGTTATACTTTGAAACAAATCAATTGTTATCAAAATAATAAAAACAAACAAAACTTGTTTTTCATCTTTTTATACAATATTACGGGACATATTCCTCTGTCCCCAAATACCTATCCTCTCTATACCCCTTACACTTAAGTCATTCATCGTCCAATCATTCTGTCCCTTCTGTACGGACGTAAGGGGTACAGAAGGGACAGGGTATTTGTTTGGAGACAGAGGATCTCAAGGGCAATGTTACACCTTATTTCCCTTTTAGTTTTGTTTCCTCTGATGTTTGGAATTTTAGTTTTGTTTCCTCTGATGTTTGGAATGTGGTTTCTATTAACTTTAAACCACTAGTTTTAAAACGCGTCTGATTTTCACTTTGTGATCCCCGACCAAAATAAACATATGTTTACCTTTTCTCTTGTTTTTAGAGAGAAGATACATAAAACTTATAATCAGAAACGAGTAAATATTCTTCTGCTTATAAACAAACCCTTAAATTTGACAACATGTTATCGTTACGACAAAAAAAATTGAAGACCTGAACTAATCAACAATTTTAATATAATTAAGGAACCTAAGGCTTAAAACAAAACTATTTAAGTTAAAATATGATAACTAATTTATTTAAATGACTAAGTTAGACTTACCAATACACATGAGTACATACTTTCTTATAATAAGCAGAGCCATTTAGGACATATTTTTAAAAAGACTAGTCTTAATACAATTTTGAAAGATGAGACATAAAAGAAATATCATAATCAAATATTGTTCAAATAATTTGGCATTTATTTTAAAACTCTTTTTTTTCAGGGATGACACAAATTGAGTATAAGTGATGATGGAGATACATATGCTAATATTAGCAAATGATATGATACATAATTTAAAGTGAACGAAGATTATTCTCCAAACATATCATCAAGTAAGATGTCGTCTTTCCTTATGCAATGACACTCTTCCTATTTAAAGTCTTTTAACGCAGCGTTTGGTTAGCGTCTTCAGCAGGTTGGGACGGAACGGGATTGGGCAGGACGGGACGGAACAGAACAAGAATTGAAGACAGTGAGATGTTTGGTTGCGGTGGATAGAACAGAGATAATTGTCTTCGTCCTGAGTACAAAAATGTGTTTGGTCGCCTAGGACAGAACATAAAATAGTGTTAATGACGGAAATGCCCCTATAGTATAATAAGAATAGTAGATGTAATTCATTAATTATTTGATAATTGTTGCAATATTTATTTTAC